>JAAGNO010016266.1:0-44201 GCA_033439905.1 Ceryle rudis | reverse complement strand
GCTAGTGACAGGATGAGAGGGCATGGCCTGAAGCTGCGCCAGGGGAGGTTTAGGTTGGATCTTAGGAAGCACTTCCTGACAGAGAGGGTGATAGAATGATGGAACGGACTGCCCAGAGAGGTGGTGCAGTCACCATTCCCAGAGGTTTTTAAGGAAAGATTGGATGCTGCACTTAGTGGCATGATGTAGCTGATGTCATGGTGTTGGGTCATAGGCTGGACTTGATGATCTTGGAGATGTATTCCAGCCTCAGTAATTCTGTGAAGGGACAAGATAATGGGGGAGATACTGAGATGGGACACTAATTTCTTCAATGCTTTACTATGTGCCTGGAATGTAAGCTGCAGGCATCAGGGCCTTACTATAGGGAAAATTATTAATAAGATTTATATACACATTTTGTAGAAATAATATGTTTCACTTTTCACTCACATGGTAAATCAGTTTGTGATAGCTCAGTGGTGTCATCTGATGCTCCCTTTCCCTGTCCCTAGACTTCCTGTTCCCACGCTTTCGACAATTAAAACTTTGATTTGCTTCTGTGTGTCAGTGTCTGTCCGCCTGCGCACACATGGCTCTTGCTGTGCCTTATTCAGTGCTTGACTTGACTACTGCCTATAGTTGTGTATCAGCAGGAGAGGGCAGCGTCACATTTGGGAATGCAGATAACAGTGTTGCAATTTTTGCACAAGGGTTCATAACCCAATCTCAATGAATTCTGCCATTTGAACTAACATGGCAAAATAAACTCATCTCTAGATGAAGATTTTACTGGTGGGTGTCTGTCAGGTGTCAGGTCTGGTCCTTTCCCTATTTCCTCATTAAAGTTGCTGTTTCACAGCTCATTTGATACAACATTTAGTACCTTTAATGTATATTCTCAGAGGTCTACAATGTACTCATTCACTAAGGGAGGATACAGGAAAAAGCAGAGGTAGACTCTTTCAGGTGCTCAGAGGTATTGCAACACTTTGAGCACAGGCAGGTTCTTTCTGCCTTTTTCTTCTGCTTTCTCAGATGACTCCAGAAGGAGCCAAGCTCAAAGGAGCTAACAGTGGAAGCACCTGCAACAGTCACTGGAAGGTGAAGAACCAGGATGCTGTGACACAGACAGCAAAGATCAGGGAAACAAAAAAACTGTGCTCCAACTTATAGACTGACAGCACTTCTTGGGAGGCCTAGCAGTTAAATACAAGAGGAAAGGAAATTCACACCGAAGTTGTACTTTTGAGTCAGAACCAAGGCAATCATCACGATGAGAAATAACAACAACATAAAAGCATCTTTCTGCCCTGTGACGTGCAATTCAGCCAAATAAAAGTATCTGAACCACGATTTTTTTTTGCCTTCCTCTAAAAAACTGAATAATGTTCTCCTAGTACTTACTATGGGTATTTCTTGTTTTACCCTCACCTTTATTATTTCAGGCTGAAGATTTCTGTGATGCTCTGATAAAATTTTCTATCCACTAGACAGAATGTGCAATAGAGAAACAAAGAGGAATATTGACTAGTTCTACATTTTCAGACCTACGAAACCTTGTGGCACCAGCATCCACTTTGCGGGTGGCAGGTAAATAAGCAAATGAAACAAAAGTTGAAGATTTTCTTTTGGAAACAAAAATAATTGTCTGTCACCCTGACCAGTTGTTTAGCAAATGCTGTTTAATTGCTTACCTATTGATTTTTTTTTTCCAGGAATTCATAGCCAACTTTGTAAGCTAGTAAACTCAGTCATTTTTTAAAATTAAAAAAAAAAACCCTCAAGTATCAGACTCTAAGTGTATTAAAAATATCAGAAGGAATTGAGAAGGGCAGATGATTAAATCTTGTTTTACAAAATTATGTTCATAAAGTTTTCTTTGCAAATTCAGCAGTTATTAGGTTTTTACTTATGCTGAGATGGTTAAAGTAATGTTTACTGGTCTTAGTTGTCCCCTGTAAGTCAAGAGCTATTTTCAATATTACTTCATTCCTGGGACAAGAAACAAGGCACTTAAAAGACTGCACCTTTATCAGTTTATCTGATATTAACCAGCAGTAAGCTGTAAAATGCAGACCATTTCTCCACCATCTTTTCTCTCTTTTTTCTTTTATTCTTTTTTTCTTTTGGAAAGCTTATTACCAGTTTTCTCCATTCCAAATAACTTGGATCCTCTTGCTATTTTCTTGTCTAATTCTCACACAGATGAGAAAGGATATTTTCCAATTTTTTAACAGTAGGAACTTAGACAATTTATGCAGTAACCTTCCTCTAAGTCCATTTTTAACCCAGTTGGCCTTTTTGTGATTGAATCTGGAATAAACAGTATCAACTGATGCACTACAATAATCAGCAATTAACTTGCTTAGTCACCTGAGTGGGTTCTCATGAAGAACACATTGTGGAGAACTCCCAGAACTGCATCTTTTGGAACTGTCTTGTCTGAACTAAGAACTCTAGCAGAGAAAGAGAAATCTTTCCTAGTCCTAAAAGTAGCTTCCTAATTAATATAAATAGCAGATTATGAAACCTAGTCCTAACCAGAAGCTGCTGAACAGGAAAAAAAACCCCGCATTTAATTCTCATGTGAGCAGAACATAAAATACTTTCCTACTTCTGGTGCATATAAATAAGGAGTTCTAACACCATTTCTATTTGTACCAGCTGGGAGTACCCTTTGGCTCCTGCCTAACACAGGGTACAGGACATCTATTGGCACAATTGCGCTCTGACAGGTAAATTGCAGAGAACAGTTCAGAATTGTGCTGATATAAAAAAAAAAATTACAAACAAAAGATCAGCAAGTCTTAGCATATTGCAGGCCTGCTGCCAAACCTCTGAGCTCTGCAAATATGGGAGGTTTGAGGCATTAGCATAGAAAACATAAATGTTCCCTACCCTCCAAATAATTTACAGAAAGTGTTGTATCTATGAAATCAAAATTTGTGTTTAAATACACCATTTTCTGTGAACACCAGATCTTTATTAAATTACATTGTGAGCTAAATAAACTGTCTTACTACCGTAGAATTGCTTGCTTCAGGACTTTTAGATTAAATTGTCACACTAATTGATGCTAATAATAAGTGGCATTACAGCTGTGTCTGTGCAAACAACCTTACTTACTCTAAACCCCCAAAAGATACTTCAGAATGGCTTCTGCCCACGAAAGAAGTCTCTTAGTTCACGTAAAACTTAATTCCATTGCTTAAAAATTAAGACCCTCTGGGCTATCATATTGTGCAGCTGTGAAGATATCCAGCTCTCAAATCTGAAGTTAGAGAGTCCTTAAACCATGCTTTTCCACATGAAAAGTCAATCATATAACCTATGCAGTTACCTTCTGTTTCTTCAAAGTAGTTACTTCAAGTGCCTGCAGTTGTCACTTTCCCCAGTCTGTACCTGAGGCATAGTGGTAGCAATTTCACAAGGTATCATTTCACATCAGCTAAGTGAATAGCTGTTTTGAATAGTGCTTCAGAATTTATTTCTTCTTCTCCTAAGAAGTAATATTTTGAAATAATTTGTACGTGTGTGGTATCTTCTAATTTGAAAAGCTTTTTAAAAAAGCAGTAGAAAGACTTATCAGCAACTTACTCTGGAGATAGAAGGGATGGAGGAAAGTGGTTGTTAATCTAGATAATCCCCTGCCATCTGTGCTTGTTTGATGAAACAGAAAATGCAAGGATCGGATGCAAATCTGTAGTACTTGATTTCAGGCTAAGGCTTAAGATCAGATGCTCAAAGGTGTATCTGCAGGCACAATGCCATATCTTTAAAACAAATGGGATACTTCAGCATGAGATAACTGAGGATACATGAGGAAGGGAACTATAATGTAAGCCTTTGTTTCAGTATTGTGTCTTTTAAGAAAACTCATGCAATTGTCCAGTTTCTACACCAGAGAAGGTTAATTTCTTTCCTCTCCACAGAGACTGAGTAACACTACCTAACAAAACCCCTCCCGCTACATATCACATCTGCATACATCACAAACATGTCCTAAACTTCATGAGGAGTTCCAAGATTTGTCTTTCAATACCAGCTAATATCCTGGTGATATTTGCTGTTTGTCAAAATACTGTTAAGAATTAACTATTATGTATTTTTAAGGAAAATATTCTCAGTTTATAGAATTTTTAGCTATCAGGCCTTCAAAGTCAGCCTGAACTCCGATTTTAAGTCTAATGTATCTCTATTACCAAACTATACCCTCAATTACATCTAGGAGACTTCATGTTTGAAAATACTGTTTAGGCAAAACATGTTGCTACATCCATACCACACTCTTAATGGTCACATGTGGAAAAAGAAGCAGCCATACTTTTTTTTGGTTTAGTTTATCTTTTTAAGGATAAAAGACCTAAAAAGAGGTCATGGAGGAAAAACATATGTGCATCTAACAACACACATTTCTAACAAAAAATGTCATATGATCACCATGACAAGAGACAAAATGTCACCTATAGAATTACTTCTAAGAATACAACAAAATGGTGTTCGCATTGTTTTGCATTACTTTTTGCTTTTGTGATTAGGGCTCTTGAAATACTATGCAGGATTTTGACACTTCATTGTAAATCCTAAAGGTCTTATGTGGAAGGTAAACAGTAAATGTGCATATAGACAACTCTCACTCTGATTTACCTGGAAGTTTGTCAGAGCCCATAGACTATATCAAATGACAATTTCTACATTAACTGTTTTCTATAGCTCAATTGAATTACCTTAAAAAAGTTAACTTTCAGGCTGCATTCCACTTCATTAACACAGGATGGCCATTCAGGCTTTTTTCCTGTACCTTTCTTTTATAAAAGTAGAAATGCTAAAACTAAAAATAACAACTCCCACAACATATGAGGCATTTTAGATCATCAAATAAGGAAAAGTATTGTAATTACTAGTCCTATGAATCATTGAATAAAAAAATTAATGGAAATGACACAAGTTCACTCCTTGGACCCACCCATTCTTCTACCAAATTTGATCTGTTTCCTTTACAATGCTGTTTATATTGCTGGTGGATCTGGAAAATGTGATATATTTGAAAACAAATTCTTAGTTAAACTGTATTGCAAGCATCTGCAATTTTCACACCATATTCTTTGTTAGCACAGCGACAGTCTTGGAAATACAGCTTAGTCTAAAAGCTCTTCTGAATTTCCTGTGACCTTTGAATCTTTTCCTGCCTTGCAGTCTAATAGCTCAGTCTCAAAATTGTTCTCATAACAGAGTCCTACAGCTGCCATTGACTAGTGAGAAACACTGTTCGTACTGCAGTGAGAAAACAAAATAATCAGATACTAAAGGGAAAAAAAAAGAGATTTCTACAAATTAGAAGCTATTTGATTCAGGTGCTAGCTAAGAATAAAAGATAATGATGTGTTTAGATACTGCTGTGTTAATATTCATAGTTAAATGAAATTTTTACATACCTTGAGAAGTGATGAAAATGAGGTGGCATGTGTCTTTAAATTCCTGTTAAATGCTTCATTTAACAGTTTTAATTAACTGCTATGCAAGACTCATCTACAGAATAAAACATGGAGATTTTAAACAGTTTATTAAAATTAAGATGGTAAAGCATCAATGCAGAGTTCAATAAAATCTTTAAAATACAAAAATAGTCTAGCTGTGAAGCCTAACTTCAAACATAAAGTCATATAATTAAAGAATGCATATATAATACAATATAAATGCAACAAAATTACATACAGTCAGATCATCTTCTGATATCAACATTTTATCTCATTGGTGAAACAATGAACAATTATTATCATTAATACAGCATAACTTAACGTTACTTTGACTGATACCTTAATGTTAAAAGAAAGAATCAACTTGGCTCGTATTTTGAAAAATCACTGTAGAATTTGCAACAACAATCAGAAGTCATGCTGCCAAGCTAATGGGACATGTTAGATGTAAATCTGTGACCCTTTTTTAAAGACAGAGCACAAGGCCAAAGATGGTGATGTTTAGAGTCGTTGTAATTCGGTCCTGTGAAATAGCAGCTTTTGAAAATAATTAAATACATCATACATCACTGCAGTGTTGTTTGCTTGTTCTAAACAAAAATTAATTCCTCTAATTATTTATGTATGTCAGTGTATTGCTGATTCACAGCTTCTTTAATTTTGACTCTGCTTGGCATTTTGCCTTGGATTTGCTTCATATCTCTATCATTTGTCTTTGCGATGGAATAATCCTTTCCTTGGCAAAAGATGTGACACTTATTGTGAGATGCTAAGTAGCCAAGCGGTTGTTTCCTTAAAGACAGTAGGAAAATATGTTTTGAATAAAGCTTTTCAACAGAGTAAGTGTCAGGGGTTTAAGATATATATTCCATTTCACAGAGGGGTATTACTGATATTGCACCATTTGTTTTCTACGAATATGAAGTAGTCCAACAAGTTGTTTATTTTCCCCCAGTACAATAATGAATGTTTGTAGGCATTTAATCTAGTAGATGACACCAAATCCAGAGGCTGACAAGGACACTAAACAAAAAAAGGAAGCAAGGGTCTTGAAGTAAAATGAAGCTTTTAAAACAAAGGCCAGTGGCATAGCTTAACTAGGGACATCATAGATGATTATAAGTTACCGATACTCTGAATTCAAGGCTGCCTGCCATTTCTGAGAATATTCTCTTCCTGAAACAGAGATCTGGCTGCATGGAAATCCCACCGGTCTTGCTCATAGATAACTGAGTGAAATTCTACAGTTCTGGTAGTAAACAGTGTTTACACCAAAGAAAAAACTGATCAGAGTTTGTGTATACTTTAATAACTATATTGCAAGGGAATTCTATACAGGTGTCTAGGGCATGTAAAGTGATACATTAACACGTACTCTCCAATGTTTCCTGAAGGACACTATGCTAACACATTTTTTTAGATACTTTCTTTGCTCTGAACTACTAGAAGTTTGAGGTTGTTACAGGTGAGGAGTGATTCCAGATCTGCACTCCTGAACCGATACTATATTTTAATTCACCCAAACCAGACTTTTTGCCCATATCCACCAGCAGGCATATAAAAGGCAAGGTATCCATGAACTGTGTTTATGCATGTTACAGGAAAACCTTAGAACTGCTGTAAACGATGAAAGCAACAAACCAAACAGTAACATAATAGGATAGAATTATTAGGGGTAATAACTTAAAATGTAATCTCAGACTTGTATCTTGCTTGAACTGATTTTATTCTTTGTTGTTTAACTCATTTTTAATAAGGTTCTGGCCTAGATCTGTGCATAAATCAAATGGCTGCCAGTGAATAAATCATAGTTTTCAGCCCAAGATCCAGCACAACTCCTGGGAGCCCCAGAAAATGGAAGAATTGCAGAGAAATTTCTAGGAGGGGTGACAGGGAGAAGATAATATTGAAGTATTATATATTGAGTATATGTTGAAATATTGTATATTGAGTTCATTAAATTGCTTTGTCAATTAATATCCCAATGTCTAGTGAAGCAGACATGCAGTATATTCAGTCATAACCACAAAGGTGACAAATAATTCTCAACATAAATCCTCTTAAATAAGCATATTTTGGGAGACTGGTGAAATTGTAGAAATAAAAACCAAACCAGTTTCTTTTAAATGTTTCACATGAGATTGGGGTTGGGAGGCAGGAGTAAACATATGAAAGTGAAATAACAGACTAATCCTCAGATTTTGAAAGCTACACAGACTGTGCAACTCTGAACAAACCATTAGAAGAACTGTTAGGCCGTCAGTTTTTCTTAAAAAAGACAGCGTAATGTGTTGTTTATACTCAAACAACACCACTTATTTCCCAGACCTACCAAAGGAGACTCCAGTGCGATGTAGAGAGGAGGCTGTTTGCTGAAGGAAAGATCTTGGACTTGTCTGTGGCCTTCACCTAAGAGCAATAAGGGAAATAAGGGTAATTATTTCCTTTGGAGTCATCTACAATTCATAATTTATTGTGGTAAAAGCAACTATTAATAATTTAATAAATAATTTCAAAATTATTTTGCCACTATTATCAAAAAATACCATCACATATGCAAATATTTATTTACCCTTCTTCCTTCCTTGCTCCTTCCCGATAGCAGCCAGAGGTACCCTGAGGACTGCACCACGGGCCCTACTGAGGAGCAGAAGGGTGGGCAGCAGGCAGCCAGGGATGGCCTTCCTCCAGCGCTCCCCCACGCCGCCCAGGGACCAGGACCCTACATCAGCCCCTGCCACAGCAACAACACAGCGGGACTGCTCTCCAGCTTTCTACGGCCCTGCCCGGCCACGGGCCCCACCGAGCTAGGCCCACCCACCGGCCCAGGGCCTAGCCTGGCCTCAGCCTGTCCGTAGGGAGGTGCCCAGTGCCCAGAGGTGGAGCTGCCCCGCTGCTCGCTGCTGCTCCACGCCCCGGCAGGGCCCCACCTGACAGGCCCTGCCCTGCAACCACCCCGTGGGAGCCGCTGGGCCCCATGACGCCCCAAGGCGGGGAGCGACCCCCATCTTCGCTTGCTGACTGTACCCTACCTCACTGCTGGCACCTGAGGGACCGCAGCCACTCGCCACAGGCTCCTCTCGGAGGCAGAAGTCTCTCTGCACAAGCCATGGCCAGTCGTGGCAGCCGCCAGCTCCTCAAGTCAAGGTAAGCTTGAAATGCGTGGAGGCAGAGCAGGGGGAGATTCAAGCCCGAACTGTGGGACTGAGGCCATTCTAGCCTCTGGGCTTTATTCTAAAACAACACTCCCCCACGAGGGCTTGAAATTTTAGTCAGTATTTTGGAGCTGTCTCTGGAGCACAGGTCCCCTCAAAACACATGTTCCCTACTGCTGAATGGCTGTGTCTTGAAAACTGGTGTTTCCATCTCCACACAGCTGATGCTAAAGAGACTTAATGCCTTGGTGGTTTCAGAGTAACTGTTGCTTGTATGCATTTAAGCAAAAAAGAGGTAGTTCATTTTGTTTTCAGGTTCCCTCCACCATCGGCATATAGAGGGGCAATCGAGCATCTTTTGTAGCTCCTGGGTGAAGAAACATAACCAATTCCCCCCCTGAGTAATTTTCACTCATAGACTAAGTGTCAACATTGGAAAAATAGCACTTTAAATCATGTCATGGCCATAGTAAGGAGGATGAAACTGCAGCTTAGTGCTTTCTTCAACACTGATTAGTCACTGTGAATATATTCAAGCAATTGTGCTTCAGTGTAGAGGGTAAATGACTTTTTTTCTCATGGGAGCCATATAGCTATGGAACAACTTTATAATATAAGATAAACCTCTGAAACACCAGTCATAGAAGAGGTTTTAGCATTTAAGTGCTTCCCTGGCTTCTGAATATCATGTTAAATAGAATACTTTTTCTCTGTTGAAATAGGCCTGTAAGACAGAAATTTGTTGCGCATTGCATAAACAGGGAGGATAAAGTTTTTCATGTTTTACTGCCTTGTAAAAAGGGACAGATGTGGCTGCCCAGACTCCTGTGACACAGGTTGGGAGAAAACATCCAGGCATTTTATCCTTTCTTCTGTAACTAGCTCACACCTACTGGTACATGACATCTAACAGATCTAATATTTTAAATATTTTGCTTAAAGTGGTTATAATGGTTTCTTTTCCACACAGTCCATGTGGATGAGGAGCAGCATCCAGAACTATGACAAAATTGATACTACTTAATATTTGCCAGTATATCCCTTTCATATGGGTACAGATAACTCTGTTGTTAGTACTAACATCTATGATGCTGTCTAATAAGCATTACAAGAGTTTTGGGGAGCTATTTGCTTCCTGTCTAGTGTCACGTTGTGAAGTCATGCAACTGGCAGAGTGCAAATTCCTGCTTTTTGCATTGGGATGCATTTCACCCTTCATTACTTAAGCTGTCACTAGGGTCTGATCACCAAAATGAGCAATTTTTCAAGATAATAAAAGAATACTGTACACCACAAACTATCTTTTCCTGTGCCCTTTGGGGGGAAGAAGTAGCCAATGTAAATAAATTCTCCTTATTGACCTTTTCCAATAAGAGCTGCCTTAGAGTTCAATGCTTGGGTTCTACTTTCAGAAACAGTCACAAAAACCAGATGCTTTATACACTAGTCTTCAAGAAGGTAGACACAAAGGATAATAAAGGCCATAATTAAGTATGTAAGGGTGGTGTTACTAAAGAGAAGCTTCACACAACTATCTCTGTTGTTAGACTTCTGTTAGCGTGAACACTAAAGATGCCTGTTTAGGTCTTTTGAACTTCAGAATAGTGGAAATCTAAGTAAAAGTCTTAAAACTGCTGTTTATAATTTGATTATTTAACACTCAGCCCTCCACATTGGTTAATTATAGGCATATGCTGACTGCAAATATATCAGTGTCACAAGTAGCAAGCCCACTGAATTCAATGCAAGGTACTAATTGGGATCAGCAGTGTTGAAACCATCATATGAATTAACAGGACTGAATAAATAAAACCTTGTAGCTAGTTTCTAATTACATTTAAGCTTTCCTAGCTGTTTTTAACAAAAGATACATTACACTCTTGAGATATGCGAGGTTTTTAAATCTTAAGGACCAGGAATCTTCTGTGGCTTTGTCATGAAGTTCAACATTTCTATTTTTATATTGTTGGCAAACATTAAGTGCATTAAGACATTGTAGAGTTTCTGCAAATGTAATGCATTCAATATTGCAGCATATATAGGCTGCTAGTGATTTATTGCCCAAGACTCTGCATGTAGCAACATTCAGAAGCAGCCCATTAACACCTGGACAAATTACAGCCATTACACCTTCATCTTCATGCTATAGTATCACCTCAGTCACAAGATCTGGTTTTGGTTCAGTAAGAATGTTGTTGGAAACCACAGGTTTCTGCTCCCTTCAGAAAGACATTTATTTCCATTTGTAATAGAATCAAACATAGAAAAATCTATGTACTTAAAAAAATTATTTGTGACTACAGAAAGACAAAGCTTTGCTGCAGTAAAAACATCCATGAAATAGAAGAATTTGGCCTTTTATTTGTATTACTTCAATAGCCATAGACACCTTAAAATATGAAGGTCTGGCTTAACTAACAAAAGTTACAAAAAAATTCTCTTCCTGCAGCATCTTCTTGGAATCCATACGTCCATCACTATCATTATTTGCTCCTCTCAGTAGATATTAGCCGTAATAATCTCACAGGACCTTCTTCCAGGCCCTCTGTTTCCTCCCAGACATAGAGTTGTCAGCATCACCTTTGAAAATAAGCGCCTTTTTATTTCCTCCACTCTGTTGACAAACATTGCATATCAGTTCCAACAGCAGTTAATTGGTGAAAACAAACCCTTAATATCAATCCTAATCATGAACTCTTTCATCATTGCTGCAGGAGAAGTGAAGAGGAATCAAAAGCTTGGAAATGGGGTCTGGGTTTAATACCTGCAAGCATGTGTCAGCCTTCTTTGGTTTCACAGCTCTCAGACAGTGTGTCTCTGAGAGCGTTTTGCGTGACACATTCAGTATAGGTAGGTGTTATCTGACTTTACCTTTTCCTTTCACCTTTTTGAAGTTTCACCAGACTCAGCTATCTTGGCTGTCATGAAAAGCTAGAATACTTTGCCTGGCAAAAAAAAATAACCTAGCAGCACACAGATACAGAAAACATCAGTTTGTGAAAGTAACTAAACAGCAAAGGTTTTACATTCCAGCTTCGACACAATTTAAGCAGAACGATATTCAAATGAAGCTATTAAAACAGAGTATTGATGTAACCAAATGCTGAAATGACCTAGTTTTGTGACAACTTGAAAGTTATGAATTGTCCCAACTGAAGCACCAGTGAATCAGTTGAGGCCAATAGTTATTCCAGCAAAAGCATTAAACTTCATATTGCAGTCATTAACAGTAGCCATCAGATCAGAAATGATCTGATCTTTCTCCTGCTGTCTTTTGGATAGACCTCTTGCAGAAAGCATCTCACATTCTTGTAGAATGTCTGGGTTTTGGATTTGCCACTCAGGGAAATGAATGCCCAAACCCTTATGACAGGCTTAAAAGCTGGATGTCTTATATTGGGGCTGAATTTGGAATTGTTGTGGACTTTGTTAAGCCTTTAATTTTTCCAGCTTCACCTCTTGCATCAGTATTTTTGGCATGTTTTACTGTGCAAGATGCAGCTATGCTTAAGGTTATGACAAAGGCCTTTGAGGGGACACAGCATTTTCAGAAGTGTATGCAGAATCATTGGTGGTGTAGTTCACTACATTTTGTCCAAGTCTAAATTCTGCTTCTGGGTAGTTGATGATGTTCCATTTCAGTCCTTCAGAAGCTTTCAGGGAGAACAATTGTTACTTTATTGAGATGCTGACTTAAAACCCAGTCCGGGACTCCTGAAGTCCTTGAAGCAATTCAAGCAAACAGCTTTCCTGACTTCCAAATTTATCCAAATTTCACTTCAGTTGAGTGTTTATGCTTTATGATGGAAACAAAAATATGGAAACAAAAATGAACATAACCCCAAAACAACTTCAATACAACCACATTAAACATAATTTGTTTCTTTTAAAAAAATCTGGAAGATAGGCTGTGGATCAAAGAGATGTATATTAAATAGGTTTTAAATGAGGAATAAAAAAGAATTACTTAGCAACACTTAAAACTTTTAAACAATAATTATACCTCTGTTACTCAGGATTCTGCTGGATTGCAAAAGAAAGGAGCATTGATATTTTTGTAACAAAAAAATCTTTGCTCACAGAAGCAAAACAGAAAATAACCTTCATTATGCAACACGTTTTATACTATGACCATTTTAGAGATTTTTTTCCCGCTGCTTTTGACAGTAATTGCCCTTCCTATATGGCACAGATGAAGAGTCATAGCTCTTTAGAAGCCATTTTCTATAATAGATGTTACTTGTTTTGTTTTTCTTTATTGCACTTAATTAATGCTAATTCTGTTTTTCTCAGTCTAATGCCTGTTAATGCCTTTCTGGAAACAAAATTATTTAAATACCAGAAGTTCAAATAGAAATTAAGTTCCACAACAATATATCTACATCTGCAGGAAGCAGACAGAAGGAAGCTGCTTCTCTAAAATTGATTTGAAAATGTAGAAGCTGAAAAAGTCCATCCAGATGGAATTGAGATTCTCTAAAGGTTTTGTGTTTTCAAATAGAATAAAATCTTATAGCTTCTCTAGTCAGTCCTTTCAGGGGGATATATTATTCTGTGGAGTGGCACAACTCAAAGTTATAGAAGAAAAGATAAAGAAGGCAATAAACTGTTGCCATAAACTCGAAAGGTGATAAATGCTTTTCAGAGCTCTCTATAAATAAAACTTATGCTATCAGTTCGATGGTAAAAGTTGCAAACATGTATGTTTTGCTTCATTTACTGCCTAAATGAAAATGAAACAATTTCTTAAGCCACATTTCAATGACTAGACACATTTCTCCTGAGACTTCAAATCTGAGCACTTGTGTGTCCATCTCCATTTTACAGAGTATGAATATTAATTATTCACTGAGGTTCATTTACATTAAATTTAAGATTAACCAGTTCTACAGTTGACAAAAATATACAACATAGCTATTATAAAGTAAAATACATCTACTTCAGACACAGAGTATGGCTTCAGTCTGAACCTGTAATAAATTCCGTTCCACCACCCACTGAAATGGAGAGACTTTCTTGCTTTCTGACACAGGGGCAGAGAAAGATTTGTTATATTTTGTTCAGAGCATGGGACTTCATTAGGTATCCTTTGTAGAAATAATTTGATGCTTCTTTAGGAAGAAGAAAAAACCCACAACTTTCTACCTTTCTTATGGCAGAAGTAGGAAGCAAAGGGAACTGTATATGGCAATATAAATCTGCTGTAACCACAAGCTCACCTTGAAAGGCACACTATAGAAATGACAGTAACTGCTTTCTAGGAAAGCTTTCTCTTCTTTGTTACACAAAGGTGTTGGAAAACTTGATGGTCCGTTCTGGTTTTTATCCACTTCTTTTTAAATTTATTTCCTACATCTGGATGAAATTTTCCATGAATTACAGAAACTTTATTTGCTTTAGCTTTCTTAGGCTCATTTCTATCTTTTAAACTGAAAGCCTAAAATATAGAAGAGAATGGAAGTTTCAGTGCCCTTGGAACATGAGTGCATATCTTTGTGACCAGGGACATTGCTCCAGTCTGATCTGTGTTGTGTCATAAAAAAGAAATAAGATGTAGTCAGTCCAACAGGTTACAGTGACAGAGTGATACTATTACAGCATCTCTACAGGCAGGCACTCTGAAGAGGAACAGATTGAGCAGCACGCACTAAGCCACAGCCTTGGTGGAAAGTTAGTTCATCTAAGTTTCGCATCCTCCAATCCTACCCTGAAGGTAAACATATTTATTAAAGTGAAGTTACATGGTTCTCTGGAAACTTTCTGCATTTCAAAGGACTGTGGACAGGATGGGTGATGTCATTTATGGGGAGGATAGTCTAGATATAATATCAAAACAGAAGGCTGAGGAGTTGGGGTTAGTTCCTCTAAGGCATTTAACGTTCTCAGTTGCATAAAGAAACTCAGTAATCAATAACTTTTGGTGTGCAATTTATAATGTCCAACATTAGCAGAGATTGGAGACTGTGGAAAATATTACCAATTATCTATATAAAGGCTAAATCCTCCAGAGGTGAAATCAGAAAACAAGTAAGTTTACAAGAGTGAATCATCTTTATGAATTCTGATCATATTTTCCTATAACATCAGTGATACATGAGTGGACTTAAAAATTATGTAGCTCAAAGAATAAAGAATATAGTAGAATAATTAAAATATATCCCTTCTGCTGAAGTTTCTAAGATGGATAATAGTAGAATGGTCCAGATAAAGCATAAACACTTAACGCTTTTGCTATGCTTGCCCTTTGGGATTGAAATTTTTTGTGTGTGCGTCACATTCTGAACTCACAAATGCATTAGTCCCTAAACAATGAGGCAGGTGTCAGTCTTGAACAAATGCCTGAAATGTGCAGAGCTCATTGTAAGACACGGCCTCAATTCTTACAGTGCAAAGATATATGTAATGAATTGTAGTCCATATTTTATACAGAGGGGAAAATGTGTCATAGTTGAGAGAACTGTTGAAGGAAGGTCACATAAAAATTTTTATATAGAAACCAGGTGCAAAAGTCAAACCTGCTTGCAGCCCAGTTTTTCAGTCTTTACTCTTTCCTGGCCTTAATCTTAAGAGCAGCTTGTCGAGCTGACAAGGCTGAAGAAATTGCTTTATACATTTTAATAGCGTCATTTAGAAAAATGCTGCTTTAATAAAATGCCTTTCTAGTAGGCCTGCACTGTAGCATAAGAGAAATGTGTGGATCGGGTAACATGAGAAATGTGTTCAACCGTAAGGGGTAAATTCAATATGTTGTATTTGACAGAATAGCAATCAAATCCGTATCCTGAGATACTGCAAGAGGTCCATACCCTCTCAAATGTAACGGTCTTCTCTAGGCTTACATAGCATGCTACAAATTGCCAGTTCTTTCAGACTTTCATCATTTTTTTCAGTAGTCCTTTTGCCACAAGTAACAATTTTATTTATTACAACCTGGTCCCATGTTTGATGTATCAAATTATTTTCTAAAGGTAAGGGAAAAAAATGAGATAATCTCTTCCTTTTGATTTGATATTCCAGTTGTAAGATAAAGATTTCCTAGGGGAACCCCTGTGAATAAACCTGGCCAAAGTATTCCTGCCCAAAGTATTCCCCTTTTGTGGTGCAGTGCTTTGTAGTATAACATAAGCTAGTGGTGGGGAGGGGTGGAAACACAGCAGAAGTGCATTGTACAGCACAGATGACATTATCATCATAAATGTAAAGGAACACTTTCAGCATAGGTGGGGTGAGAGAAGGCAAGAGACAGTATGTGAAAGAAAACAAGCAGTACTTGTGTCATGATAGGGGAACTTAAATGGGCCTTGCAATGTGAGAAAAGGGGTTTATCCTTTCTCGTAAAAACTGTAACTGAAAATCTCTTACCACTAAAAGAGTTCAGAGTAACTTGAGCTCTTCCACCTGGGAACTTAAGGAAGTACTAGAAATGTGTATGTGGATATCTACAATAAGAAATAGTGTTAACTAATGGTATGCGCATTTCTGTACCTGTGTACTTTTTCATACTTCTGTTTTAAGAGGTTTCACTGTAATTACATAGCTTCCCATGTTGCCTTTGAAGACTCCCAATGGAGACATTGTAAACCCAAAAAACTTAATTGTTACTAGAGTTTGGGGTACAACTGGCTGTCTCTTTCTCCCTCTGGACTGAAATTATGGAAGAAAAAATGGTAGATACAGACTATCAGAGGAAGTACAACACTCCAGTTTTCCCTGTTAAGTGAAAACTCTTCCTTGGTGTGTTATAAAAGGGAGTTCATCTGATCAAATGCTGAAATTACATTCTGGTCTTTTGCACTTAACTAAAAGCATTGCATAGAATATACTCCCCATATGGGGGTTAGTCAAGATAAGCTTATTTTGTGCCTTCAGTTTTGGGGATGTGCCAATATCTGAAAATATATTGCCGTAAGTTGACTCAACTTTCACGAAAATATCTTCACTCAGATCGCTGCAATGCCATTTGCTATTTGCTCTTGTTATTGTTCTCATCAAGAGATGATAGAACTTGTTATGGAGAAGTGGGAAAATACTGTTTTTACAGCTCAGTGATTCTTCAAAGATTTTTTCATACTTGCTCTTTTTCAACTCACCAATTTATTTCATTTGGTATCTTTTCAGGGTTATGATCTTAAGCAGGCAAAGTTGAAGTATAGTGGAGTGGAAGATGTGCAGTGCAGTGAATGCTAAAAGCTTGAAATTTGGTAGTAGGACGGTGAAAGTGGAGTATGTTGTGTGGCAAACTGCTCTTATGAAGTGTGGCATGCCTGTAAGTTGAAAAGCAGAGCAGGTACTTCTAAACATTGTCATTACTTTCTTGTAGATTTTTTAGCTCTCCTCAATGTGTTTTGAGAGACATCTTACCCATTTTACATCTGTTATTTATCCTACTTTCACAGGACGCTATTACAAAATGATCGTTGGAGGCACTGTGTTTAGTCATGAATGTAGTACACTAAGAATATTTGCCTTCCTGTAAGGAATTGTTATCTTTCACTTCCTCTTTCTTTTTCTGACATGAACTTGTTTTTATATATCCATGATATAGCTGCATTTCATCTTTAAGGGATGGAAAATCCTCTACTGCAGTTATTTTCTGAATAATTTTACTATCTGGAATTAGATTTTCTTCCAGTTTTGCTGTGTAACTCAACTCCTGGTTTTGTATGCTTTCACTTACGCTAAAGGGTAGTAATAAATAGTCTATCCCTTGAAAGCAAAAGTACATTTGGACTTGTGTACTGTGATTGAAAATTACAAGAGAAACAGTAACACAGACGATGACTCAGAACTTCTAGGAAGATTTGAGAGCTGGTTTTAGTTCCCATCTTTTCATTGTCTATATTGAAAACAGCCATGTATGACATACAGATGCCTTCAGACCAACCTCTTGTGCATTCCTTCTGCCTATCACCAAAACTCCCAGATTAAAAATCTATGGCTCATTAAACAGGAAGGGAGGAGAATATTGCCTTAGAAATATTACAGTCTGTCAGGATTGCCTTGTCCCAGAGCAGAGACTTATCTGTAAAACCTGCATACAATTACTTTTTAATGATTTTATCCTGGCTCATTAGGAGAGCACCTACCACTGAGACTTAAGAGTAATCATGCAGCTGTACCGGTGGTACAGCTACTGTGCATCTTGGAGAGGCACATCAGCATTTACTGGGCTGGCTTTAAAACCTGGAAAATGTAAATGAGCTAGAAAAGAGATAACACAAAGCTTGCAAAGTATGTCCATGATATTGTATGTTATAACAACAACAAAGATTTCCCTGCTTGAATTTCATTGCCATTCTCTTTGTATAATTTATTGAATACATTTGTCGGACACTGTTTATAACAAGATACCTTTTACATTTTAGATTTGAGGTGTATTGTAAGCCTCTACTTTCTTTAAAAAGGACTGTAATGAGTTTTATCTTTGCTGAATCTATCTGAAGTCCCTTCTTTCTTCTATTTCAACTTAGTTGAAACATAAATTAAGTTGCATTTTTTCCAATCACACATAAGAATTTGGTTTCACACAGTCGGCCTGACTAAAAAGCAGAATTTTTGAATTTCTGGTGAGATACAACAATTGCATACACATAACTTAGAGATAGTGATTTAAATTAATTTTCCTTCTTGTGCATAAAGATGGGAAAAAAATTTCCATTAACTGCTCTCTAGCAAGCAGGCAGCTTAATCTTGTTCAGTTCTTGCAGAGTTTTGGAGGACACATAATCTTGCTTATGATTTGAATAGCTGTTGCATTTTTAGGTACCTTTTATCATCTCTAACTGTAACTGAAGGAAAGTTGTTAGAAATGTATCCTTCTTAGAGAAAGTTAATTCGTTCTGTGGATTGTGTTTAAGAGTGCACATCAGTACGTGCTCATGTATGAACACGCACAAACTGACATACAGACAAAAGCTGGCAGCAATTTCATATATAAGGAGAAATGGAATAGAGGATTGTTGTGGTTTAGACCCAGCTGGGAGCTGACCACCACATGGCCACTCGCTCACCACCTCCCCCACCTCCCAAACTGGGAAGAAGAGGAAGAAAAGTACAACCCACTGGGTTCAGATAAGGAGATTTTCATATAACAGCACAACAGGAGAAGTAACAAACAATAACAACAGCAATGAAACAATACACAAAAGGAGTGATACCGAATGAACTGAAAAATGTGGTTCCATTCTGACCATCCATCCAAACTCCCATGCTTTGCCTGCCCCCAATCCTTATATACCAGGCATGAGTCAGTATGGTACCTAATAGCCTACTGCCTGGTTCAATTGCCTGTCCTGGCTGTGGCCCCCCTTCCAACTTCTGGTGAAAATTAACCCTATCCTAGCTAAACCAGGCTGTTAACCTATATCTTAAAAAAATAAGAGTTAATCCTTGGAAAGAAATTATAAATTCAAGGTGAATTTATAATCAATCAATTTCATGATGCTGCATTTTGAACCATTAGTTTCTAGATTATGTTTGGCACTTGGAGAAGCATAAGCATCTTTATTTGTCTTTTGGGAAGGAAAAAACCCCACAAAGTTCTGATAAACACAAGAGGAAAAATGCAAGCATTAGAGGATATGAATTAGTTTAAACACACTAACTTTTTACTTTATTTAAAAAGAGAACACTGTTGGAATTTTTCCCTTATGTGACTCAAAGTATAAATCAAAATGCTATGAGCAAACCAGTGAAATTATACTTCTTTTACTAGACACACAATTAATCTCATTCATGTAGAGTATATTAACTACCCATGGAAGGATGATGAATTTTGAGACTGCTTTATACACAAGGGAGTAAACAGTTGTAATGAATATTACTCTTTACAAACTACTTAATATAGAAAATTATCTGCCATTCTGTCAAAGGTGCTACAGATTTAAAAGGGCTGATAGCTAAACCACACATTTTCTATAAGCAAAAATGATAATTCGTTTCTTGCTGTAATGAGATGACCAGACTAATGGGTGGGGAAATAAAAGTGGTTTTCTTTTACTAACATAGGGAGGAATAGAACTAATGATGCTCTGAAAGCATTGAGAGTGGTGAACAGAATTTTTATTTGAAACTGTCAGAGCAGAGCTCTGAAGGTTTTCCCTCCTCCATTTCACATGTACTTCTACAAAGTGCGACAACAAAAATTCTTGTATTTGTAGAAAGCTCATGTCATGCATATAAGTTCTTACTTGATAAAGTTTTTGTGTATTTTTGTAGTGCATAGAACTTGTGTGACTATAGTGAAAACTTCTCCTCACCTCATTCATCTTCAACTACATCCCAAACAACTTTGCATCATTTGATACTGTCTTGATTATTCTTGTGATACATGGTTAACTGATGGGACAACGTCAGCAAAGAATAGCAGCCACACTCATGTCTCCCCCTTAGATAACCCTTATGCAATTTTTATCAAACTATCCCAGCAGAAGGAGGGGGTTTTGACACAGATAGCTAGCACAATTGATATCTAGTTGTTGATATCTGGTTGTTCTTGCTCTATCTGCTAGTTCAATTCCTTGATTTATTTCCCAAGATGCATATAGCTGCTTATAACTGAATGGTAATGACTGCTCTGTTCATTACCCAGCACATTGCAGATGCTGCCACTGGATTGGGTTTAGATGAAGTCTGTCTCCTATGTTTGCTGCAAGGGACCAGTGACTTCAGTTGCCTCAGGGAACCAGCCTCAGCATTAATGTTCAGCATTTAATTTGGTTGTTCTCTATTGCTCTCAATATTTAATGCAACACGAATATTTCGTATATGCAGTAGAAGCATTTTTAGATCCTTGCTGAAAATCATTTTACAAGGACAGTTTGTTTTCCTCCTGCAAGTAAAACTTTATCCGCAACAACCTCTTTCCTATGACTTGAATATCTATGGCTAAGTTTGATCAACTAAAGAAAATAAGGTGGACACTCCTCTTAGAGTCCCTAAATGTGAATTATATTTAAGGAGGTAGCCAATGGTGAATAGATGCATTCACCTTTCTTGCTTGTCTTTTCAACCAGCTAACAATCAATTCTTATCTTTCTTTTATTGGTAGTTTATAAGTGTTTATATAGGGTGTTTTAAAAAAATTATACTAAATTTTATTATATTGAATGTTACAAAATGCTTCCTTCTTACACTGGCATTAGTAACGCATCCAAGGGAGATAGTTTACTATTTCTCTCCAAAGTTTATATACAACTCATAACATTAGAGTGGAATACGAATCAAAAGAATGTTAGGCCTTTTCTGTAATTTTGTCCCCTGCTGTTCATGTTTGCATATATACCAATAAAATTTACTCAGTAAGTGTTATATTTTGATTTGAAAATCATATTTAAAACAGAGCAGAGTCATCCTCAACTAGATGAGGCTGATCAGAGCCCCATCCAGCCTGACTTTGCATGTTTCCAGGGACGGGGCATCTACCACCTCTCTGGGCAAACTGTGCCAGCGTTTCACCAAATACAGTATGTCAGGGAAGATAATATATTAAGATGAAAATTGTCTGGCAGCTAGGACATTCTTGTGATTTTTATCTTCCAGACACAGCTTTTCCAACAGTGCAACTTAGTTTGTTCCTGGATTCTTTCTTATTTAAATTCATGCTGTGTTTTTGTTTCATATATCTGTTTGATGGACTTTCTTCAGGACAACGTCATGGATTTGAGGATCTGTGCAAATTAAAATGTTCTCTTCAAATGATCCCAGATCAAAAAGTAGGGACCAGAGAAAAAGTGGTCCATTGGTCTCCCAGGACAGGAATTGAGCAGAGGCCTTAACAGATGGGCCACTACAGCCCTGGGACTGCAGTCTGTGAGAGAAGCTGCCCCAGCATCAACACAGGCTCTTATAGAAGGATGCACAGACACAGCTCCCACAGGCTAAGCATTTCAGAAAATAGCCTAACAACACAGGGGTGTTACCAGAAAGAACACACATCATCCCTGTTTTAGTAGGGAGTTGAGATGTATGTCAAACGCAAAAGGAACTGACATTATGAGCAATTGCAGGCTGATGTCAGAAACCACAAGGATGCACAGACAGCACTCTTAAGTATCTCTTTCAAACTGAACTCGAGAAAATATTTTAAGTGTTACAAGACTGAGATTTATCTTTACAAATTTATCAGTCAAATGCTGTGTTGCTTTATTTAGTGTGCCATTCATAAAGACTGCCATGAAGATATTTTTTATGACAAGCAAATCTAGTGTACAGATGAACAAATCCTAGGAAAAGATGTGAAGTAAGTGTTTCCTTCTCAAAAACACCACTAAAAAAACCCTGCTATCAGAATAAACGGAGGAGAATTCCAAATAGGCTATATACACAACATCCTGGAATATTATTAATTAAAAAATGGTCATTCAGAATTTGGCCTTGTAATATCTAGCCTGTCTAAAAATAATAAACAGGAAGATCAATTAAAATCTCTGGAGACAATAAGTAAAGACAATTTTTTTTCCCAAAAGAAAAAAAAAATGTTAAAAATCATAGTGTTAGAATACCAAAATAAAATGATATTAAATTTCTGGTGGAAAAACTGAGAGGTTATGTATTGTTGGAAGAAAAGGAAATCTGTGCTCCAGAGAAAACCAAAGGAAAATCCACAAGCAAAAGAAAAATAAGGTTAGATACTCCCTTTGATAAAAATGGTGGTTTGCCTTTTTTGATGAGGGAATAAACATTGCCTTTCAAGTTAGAGAGGTTTGAAGTAAGTACTTGATGTCCTTATTTCAATCTACCTTGGTGCTTCGAAGAGTTTATTAAAGTAATTGACACGAAGGTGCAGGTTGCACACTTAAAGGGAGGAAGTGAGCTAACATAGGTTGATGTCAAATTAGAGTTTTATCTTCTGTTTACAATGACCACTGACTTACGAAAATTCTCACGTTACGTAGGCATCTTGTGACTTTATTTGTTCATTGAATGTTGTTCAACAGTGGTGAAAGGATTCAAGTTCAGATGTACCTGGTAGAACGGCAGGTTCAAGGCCATATTATGTTTTAAAGGAAATAACAGTTCTGTGTTTGGAGTCAAAATACTTTCTCACATGGAAAAAGACACAGAAAAACCTTGCCCTCTGGTGGCTGGAAAAGTAGGAAGCAGGCATAGGTCCTGTTTTCACTAGATGGTATCCAGTCCAGATTTGCTTGTAGCTTGAATAGTTTAGCTGGTTTGAATAACAGAAGTTTTCCTCAGTTTCAGATCTGTAAGAAGAAAGATAACCACTAAGTCACCTAGTATTTGAATTCATTTTTCATTGGAAGGAAACAAAAAGTGTTGATACAGTACTTGAAAGCAAATGGAAATGAGTTTTTAGAACAAGCTGAAACTGGTTGCACTGGCAGCCATTCATTCAAATAATAAGAGTAGCTATATCTGGATATCTTGCTATGTGCAGCAGTTCTACTTTTTTTTTTTTTTTTTTTTTTTTTTTTCCTGGAAAGGCAGAATGCAGACATAATTTCATAGACGGTATAACCCACTGTACAACTAGTAAGGAAAATCTGACCGTATCAGATGTAAATCTGTTATCTTCCATTTAAAACTACGTCACTTAAGCATTAGTGGAAAGCCATTTAAAGAACACTAGTCCTGCATTTATAGCAATAATTCATCTTCTAGGTATCCAGTCTGTGTCTATCACAGCAGGAATCGTGAACGTTGATGCTTGTTTCTTCTCATTACCCTACTGCAATCCACTGACTTTCAAGGTGGTTACTCTACGCTGGTCCAGTTTAAGTGGAGAATTAGGGCATGTCAGATATATCTGAAACAGAAGAATCAAGTATTGAAATAAACATAAGATGATGAGAAGCATAGGTAATTACATTCTAAAAAGCATAGAATGAATAATCTTGCCTGTAAATTGTCTACTTATTCAACTAAATAGTCCATTACTATATTGACTTCACAGTTGTTAAATTGTGTTTTAAGTAGGGTATTTATCTCTTGTGAAACAAGATATTCACTTTTTTTCACTATGGGATGGGCTGTTATGCGAGAACATTATCCCTGGCTGACACTGAATAGCCCATATGGGTCAGCAGGAATCCAAGTTTGTTTCATCCTTTCAGTTATGGCAGAATGTTAGTTTCTTTTTTCCAAAGGTTGCATAATGGTTGTCTCCTTGGCCAAATGTTACTTGCTTTACTGAAAAAAAAAATTGTTCCATAAAGTTTATTGGAATTAACCTTAATAATATTTTCCGTGTTTAATTGTAAATCATCCGAACTTTATATTTGTAATAGTTTCACAAAGACTGAAACAGGAAATAAAGATTACAGTTATTTTTTCAACGTATCTTTACCTTGACTTGAAAAAGGAATCAAATGGTCTCATTTTGGAATATAATTTTTTTATTAGCTCATGCAAATTGTACACTCACTTTCATAAGAGATCTAACAACTACAGTCAGTTACTGCTATGTAAATAAAACAGTCAGTTAAAAGGCAATTGTTTTAAAGTATAATCAAAATCTCTGACACATTATAACAAATTATATGGCAAATATGCAAAGTTTCACGTTCTCGGAGTGCCAATGATTTCATTGCCTCAATAAAAAAGTATTTTAGACCTGTTTACTTCCTATTTGCTCACCCTTGTCTTTTCCTTTCTTACACTATGATAACTAACCTTCCTTAATGTTGTCTGACAGTCACTGGGGAAGTTCATGTAACCAATAATATCAAACCTCGATAAATCAGATTATTTTCACTGGATTACATGAAATCTGGCAGAAATTTACAATTTCATAGTATATAAATTATTCAAGGCAGAATGCTCAACTGACTTAAATAATTTACAGTCTGAAAATGATATAATAGGTAAACTCTAATGGAAAAAAAAATATTGCAGGATATATTGAATACTTAATCAAGGTATACTCAAGAAATCAAACTCCACTATCAAATTATCCTCATGTGCGTTATCCTTTCAGCAACTGATTTTGTTTTTTAAAAGATAGTAAAGTCTAATAAACCTAATGACTGCTGTATATCTTGTCAGAGTATTGCTTTTTTGAAATTTAGGAACTTTATTACCTATTACAGAATGACATTGCAACTTTCTAAGTTATAATTAATTCCCATTTAAGTCATAAAAATTCTATGTGAGAAATATATCACTGAGAGTATATGGCCGTGTATTTTCATTACCTTTGAAGCTCACAGTAGTTTTTGTGAAACTCTGAAGTTATTATATAAAGTAATATAAGATAGTACAAGTAATAAGAATGCATAAATGTAATTATCCAACAGTAAAATATAGAGTATGTAAATTTAAAACAAGTGTGTTTAAAACAAATGTGTTAGCAAATCTTTTTGCTTTGCCTGTACACTTGGCGGATGATAGAATTTTAGAAAGGAATAATTTTGCCCAGTATCATATATAGCACATGTCTGTGGAAAAGTACATTGTGTTCCATTGTGAAAAGACAAAATTAAAGTTGTACATTCTTATTACAGGAGTTAAGCAACCTGTGAGCAAAGGAAATGAAGCTTAACATGGTCCATTTTCAGGATATGAAAATGTGGATTTTTTTTTTTTCCCTGAAGACTCTTTAAAGGCTCCTTAGCTACAAGCAGGAGTTCAAGGAGTTTCATATTGCTAATAATTATGTTCCCTTCAATTATACAGCCTTTTCACTATTGCCACACGTGAGAAATTGTGGCTTACATTTGTAAACTTAGGAAATTTTAGAAAATATCAGTATTTGGCATAGTTCTTGCAGGTATGGTCTGCAGCTCAAAGGATGTTCTCCAGTGGGCTGTGTATCAGCTGCCATAAGCAATTTATCTTCTTTCAATTTTGTGTGCAATCTCCATGGCTTCTTAAAGTTTTAAAAGGATAAAAACTAATGTGGATGATGGGAACTGCCAAAAAAAAGGAGACAACATATTCTCCCAAATACCCCATCTATAGGAATTGGTCAATAACGTAAATGTCCTATTTAGATAATCTACAAAAATAGAAAACTTCCATTTAAAAAAACCCAAACAATAACAACAAAAATAACACAACAAAAACAAAGCCAAGAAAAATCTGTATCTTACTAAAAGTGCGCCCATTATAAAATAAAGCAGCAATGTGAATTATTCAAGGGAGAAACAGCCCTAATTACATGTAGGATGCAGTTTTCTTCTCTGGGATGCAAAACACAAACCGATATATCCTGCCTTCCACCCCATAAATGTGTGGCCTCAAGAATCTTAAACTTTGAGCTGAAAAAAATGCATTTTAGAAGTCCAGACTTTCTGATCACTTCCTATTTCTAGTTCAGCTCTCTCCTGGTGTGTTACTTGTTGTGAATTCCATTTTAAAGAGTCTCATTATTCCCTGACACACTGTAGAAAACATATATGTCTGAATCAAGACTAAACTCCCCAACAGGATCCAGTCCCTAAAAGTTTTACTCCGAAGTACCAAACTCATAACTCAGTGTTCAAGCTTCTAGGTGTATTTATGCTTTGCACCCTGAATAAAAACAGGCTACGGGACCTGGTATTAACAGCAAATCATCTCTCTAGCTCCACAGAACAAAGCTAATGAGGATATGCACAAGAGACTCTTTGGAGGTCAGCGTGGAACCCCTGTTATTCCCAGGAGTTGTATGTTTCCTAAAAAATCAACAGTTCAGCAGCATGCCAGGCAAGTGGTCCCCTGTGGCTTGTAAAGCAAGGGTTTATGTCACTGAGTATCCCATGGGGGATTAATGACTGTACTGTGTCTCTGTCAGTCTCTGACTTGATGGAGATTGTCTTGATAAGTGTTGCTATACCTGCCTCAAGTCAGAAGGCATTCTTCATGAGGGTATGAGTTTCCAACAAAGCAGAAGTGTAACAGGAGGAGTTTTTGGTGAAAAATTGCAATATTGAATAAGTAAGATAGCTTGAACACAGTGTTCATTGCAAAGTGCCCAAAAATCACATTTGTAATGTCAGTCGGCAAATTTCCTATTATCTATAAATTTGATGCTTGTGACTTTGGTCAAAAAATTAGAAGACACTGGAAAACACTAGACAACAGAATATTTGGAGTAAGTCTTGGCATCACGTGAAAGCCTTAAATGAAACTCAAGATAGTACAGATACAATTCCACATAACCTTTTGATATGCACTGTACTGTAAAAGGAGAGGTCCTTTCAAACAAATATCTATTCCAGATTTCATGTTTTTAATAAGAAGAATACATCTCTAAGAATGCTTAGAAATAGCATTTTAGTTGAAAAAATACTTCCCCAAAGGATGCCTAGTTGCTTTCATAGGGTAACAAAGCTTTCACATTAACAAGTTTTTGAGTCCAAAAAGTGCTCAAAAATCTTAAGCAAAACTCAATAGAGAATATATTAGGAAAGAGAAGGATATTCTGCATATGAAAAAAATGGCAATGTAAATAAAAAGTTTGCTCATCATAGAATAGCTATATCACAAAAAAACTTAGAAAAAGGGAATTTTGTTTCTGACAGTGGATTATGTAAGATTTCCCTTACATTAATAGAACAATAAGTTTTTAGATTTCCTCAGCTGAAATCCTTCAACATCACCTTCAGAAGCCTAGCCCATCTATAAGTCTTTGGAAAGATTAGATTTAAAGCTTAAGGTCAAACACCTATGGAGGCAATAGTCATTTGGAAGACAAGTTCTCATTTCAGAAATAGCAATAGTAAAATACTGAATAACATGGTAAAGACAGTGCAAAAATAATTTCTTTGCATTGGACCCACTTCCTTTAACAGAACCTTTTTTCTTTAGAAGACTAAATGTCTGGTATTGGTACTGGAATTACAATTCTGTTTTCTCCGTGAAGGGAGAAGGAACTGGGGAGTGGGCCAGAGAGAGGGACAATGTGAGAACATTTAAATTCGCAGGTGGAGGAAGGGGCTTGTCTTAAATCCTAATGTCAAAAAGATTTCCTGATATACCAATTCCTGTTAAATGTTAATGCTTGTAAAAGTTAGTGCTGGTATTACTAAATTAATTTCATTATCTAAAAGGTAGAAGCTAGGTTCAAAGGCTAGCCTACCTAGCTGAGACATTATTTCTGTTTTGTTTCTGTGTGTTATGATCTGTCTGAATTTTAACCTCTGCAGAGATTTTAAAACAGTGAATGGGGGTAAGTTGAAGTTCTTTTCTCAAATTTTCTCACTTTTCTCACTTTACACTTCTTTAGTAGCAGTCACATTTTACATAGTGTCAGATAATATGAAAAATGGCTGCTCCATTCAATCCACTTAAAAATTGAAACTGTGTTCATTATAGCTTTCCTTTGCAACTACTAATTGTTCAAGTTCTCTATTTCTAATTTAGGATATTTGTAACATAAAAAAATTAAGTTTGGATGAATATTTCTAAAATAAAAATTTCAACAATGCCTTAAAAGCTAAAGATTTTTTGGTTTTCCTGGATGTCTAATGGGGTAAATTTTGCTTTGGATGTCCAAATAGACTTTGAGATATTTTTTAATTCTTCTAGGAATTACTTGTGTCGAGTGCAACCGTTTGGCAAAAGAGCTCTTTAACTGGCTCCTGTAGCCATATACTTTTTTGAGAGTAAATTTTCCTCAAGGTAGAATAGGAAAGAGGGAAAACGTGTATGTCTTGATACACTCCGCGTCAGATGAGATCAGCTTGAAGAGGCAATACAAGTGGTCTTGTCAGCAGAGAAAAGAGATGTGTTTGCTGTTCGAATTGCCATTTTGTGGAAGATGAGCATGGCTTTATTAAGTGTATGTTTAAATAGTACAGTATTGCATACTCCTGATGCTTGTAGAACTTAGCTACAAGCTTTCTTGGTATGGACTTTGAATTTACAGTGCACAGATGCCCATCATTGTGGCCTCAGCATTACGTGAAGTCCAAACGTTTTTTCCCCAACACAGGCTCCACGTGCACAGTGACTGCTCCTGTCTAGAGTGTCTGGCTCGGCAAAGAATAACATTTTCATTACCACCTTTCACAAAGTGAAGTGTATTGATGCCTCAAAATAACCAGATAAGCATTTGGGGCATTCCAGTGGATTTTTGGAAAGGATTTGAGTTATGGCACAGTTAGGCCAGCACTAGGAGAAATGCATTATGAACAAGTTTAAAACCAAGGTGCAGAGTAGGCTGCTGTAAGGGTCTTGAGAGCATATCACCTCCTGGGGGCAGGTTGGGGGAGATGATGAGCTCAGAGACAGTGAAGCCAAGGGTGATCCTTGTCCTGCTGCTGGCTGTGGTGGGAAGCTCCCAAACAGTGTTATGCTACAAGGAGGCCGCTGAACTCTGCCTGTGGAAACTGCTTTCAGCTGAGGCTCTCCTGCTTGGTCCCTGCCTGAGCTGCAGCCCCACCACACTGCAGTCCTGTCCTGCCTGGGCATGAACCTGCTGAGCCTGGCATTGACCCCAAACAAACCCATAGTCCCCAGCGAGGTGCCCAGTTTCCATGGTTGGAGCTGCTCCCAGCTGCCCCCCTGACATGTGCTACTGCCTGGCAGGCAAGGTTCTGTCCTGCTGCCCTGGGGGAGCCCTTGCTGCTTCGGCATCCCAACCCAAAGGAGCTACAAGAGGGAGGATGGCAGTCGTGTTCAAGTGAGAGTCAGACTTTTCCATTGTGGTAGGGTAGGTCTGAGGTCAAGCCAGGAACACCAACCAGCCAGTCAGGGTCAGGATCAGGTCCAGTGTCAGTTCAGTGGGCGGTGACTGGGCAGGTTTTGGTGAAGTTGGGAAGGCAGCCTGCCAGTCAGGGTCCCCTGGCCTTTCACAGGCTGCAGTGTGCCAGAAGCTGTGGCTGACAGAGGCTGACAGAGGCTTGGCTTAAAACAGCTCCCATGGGCAAGGGGCTGGCCCTGGCTGAGGCCTCCGCAGTGTTGTCTGGGGAACATACCCCATGGCTACTAGCAGAAAGGTGGGGAGCCATCAGCTTCCCTCTCTCATAAGTTGGCCCTGAGCCACAGCAGACAAATCTTCAGGAGAAGACATCCTCTTGGAGCCTTACAGCTGCCAGTGCTCAGTCCTCAGCCTATTTTGTTAGCTACTTTTTGATCAAAATCTTGCCAAAATGGAAGGATGGTTGTTTGCAGATCTGTGTCCATCTTAGAAAGTGACTTTCTTGATAGCGTGTAGATTAGATGTTTCAGACAATCTACTACAGAAAGAGAAATAACTGCCATAGATGTTGTGGTACTTTATGTCTGGCTAGAGACTATAGAGCCTCAGTGGAGCACCCTTCCCTCTATCATGCACCCAGGAGTTTTTCACAGTCCCCTTCTCACAGATTTTATGGCTTGCAGTGGACCATGGAGAAACCAATATAATTATTCTTAGGAGCATCAAGCCTGTAGGTAGTGTCAGCTGGCCCTATATCATGTAAAGGCCTATTTAATAAATTTCTGTAGGGCATTGAGAATATAATGGAATTTCCTTGGGGCACTATGATCTTCAGAGCACATATTATGACAGCAGTCAATAATCAAAAACACCAATAAGAGAGCTATGCTGTAGGAAGAGGTTGGGACGTGCTGAAGTTCTTAAAACTGGGATGATGTTTGATATTCACATTACTACTTGTGATTGCTTAGTACCAGAAACTCAATGAATGATCACCTTGATAATTATAATGAATCATTGTGTCCTTCTATGGGACCCTGGAAAGATATGTGTACCTTACTGATGCTGTTACTGGAATCTCACCCCACTCTCTGAGATAATGTAAGCTCACTGGTGCATGAGCTTAGAAAGGTGTGGCATAAGCCCGTGATGCCTTCCTGCAGCCATATGGTAATTCCATAACAAGTGCTTATATTGCCTAGAACCATCAAAACCTGCCTTTTCTGGCATGACTTCTAGCAACTCGAATAACGGTGAACTGTCAAAAGTGGTGGTACATGGATGAGTAGGTGATTGAAGGCTAGAGGGGTAAGTGGCAATGAATGTTAGCCAGTCCTAAGGAGAGTAAGGTGTTCTAGTGTTGTGACACTGGCTCTGCTTTCTGCTTTCTGCTTCCTCCCTTGTTCATTTCCAAATTCCCCAGTATTTTTCTCATAGCCTACACTGATAAAAGCAGTATCTGTATGGATGTCAAAGAAATGTGGTCATTGAAAGATGTTGGGATATGGTGTCCATGACTTGGAATGGCGATGCTTTTGGCAGGGCAAAGCAAGCCAAACAGGTAACGTGGTTTGTGGCACACAGCAGACTGTGTGTGAGACAGGACTACACCTTGTTGTACTCCAGGCTGAGCCACCTTCACTGGTGCAACCCTTAAAAGTGACCTGAAAAAACTGATAGAGAAGCTGTCTGAGGTAATCAAAGCATTCTGCTGAACTTTGGAAAATAATACCTTCCTGGGACATTTTTTAATCCTATGTGGTTATATAATCAGGCATGAAAACCATAATCTGGAGCATATATGAATGTGAACTCAAAGATAAAAGACCACTGTGGAATTATTCCAATAAACTCTCACTTCAAGATATGTCATAAATACATTTAAAAAAAAACCCAAACAAAACAACAACAGGTTTCGCTTCAAAAAGAACCTTATTTAACACACTGTTTTTAAATAGAGTCTGGATTTAGCCAGGATCTGAGTTTGCATTGGTAATATTCTTATTCCAGGTCTTCTTATTTAGCTCTTCCTTACCTGGTCACTCTCAAATGATTGGTTTCATACCCTTTTTTGATACTTATATTCAAAAACTGAAACTATAATAGAAGTGGAAATATTACAAGATATGGTTTGGTTTATGTAACCTTTCAGGAGATACATGTATCTACCCTGCTTTGTAATTTTAAGAAAAAATAAATCTTAATTTGTCAGACTGCAGATCTGTCATTTAATCCTCTTTTCGTAAATCCAGGTATTAGTAGCTAGAATAAGATAATACAGAGCAAAATACATGATAACCATCAGAGACAGTGTAGTAGTTTAGTATATATGAGTAGCTATTACTGGCAAAGTAATCTTTCCAGGCTAAGTGGACGTTACAAGCTTGGGAAGTGTATGAGATATGAGGTAAAGATCAGTGATGGCTTCTCATAGACCAAAGGTTAGAAGAAAACACTTGAGTGCTTAGTAGCCAATAAATAGATATTATTGTATTCAGATTAGGGTACAATGATACAGTAATATTCATATGCATTAAGATTTTTGGGGTTATGTCTGTGCATTATGACTTCATTCCTCTGTCCTTTAATCGGTTTTAATTTAGCGATTCCTATTTGCAGCTGCTCAAAATTTTCCTGTGCTTTCACTGGTAAGATAAATTATAAATTAAACATAGTTGCTTCTCTAAAAGTAACTGCCCTGCTAGGAAAATGGCATTAATTTTTATTCCTGTTTTTAAATGCCTGTCTTCTTTGAAGTTTGCTTTTATCATCTCTGGATTCACATAATCATTCTTATACACTATGTATCACTATAATGCAGAACTTTCTGTGCTGTACGCTTCATGAATATTAGCACACGCGACCGGAAACTTCTTGTGGGAAAGCTTTACTTACACTGTTGATTTAATTAAAATGTTCTAGATTAAATTTGAAAGGATTTTTCTTTTCATTGTTTTTCTTTCCATGGAGTATGGTCAGGTTATTAATATGCTTAGTTTAATGCTTTACTGTCAAAATGGCAGTTCTCCTTATAAAATGATCTGTCATTAGGTATTTTATGAACGAAAAATAAAATAAATTAAATAAAACTTGTAAAAATATGAAGAGGAGATAGTTATATAAAATCAAACTTTTAATTGAACTAGCAATATTTTTTCTGAGTTCTTTTATTCCATTTTAAGAACCACAAGTTTTCTGCATTCTTCTTTAATTATGTTTTGTAGACTGATTCTATTATTTTCTCCACTGTACTATTTTACTCTTGCACTAATACAAAAAAAAAAAGCTCATTTTTTTATCATTTGATTCAGGATGAAAATAAGAACATGTTCTTTAAAGGCATTAGATAACATGCATTTTTTCCACAGTGTAACATTCCTTTCAAATTTGAGTTGGAAAGTTTTAAATTTGTTTCTTTTTCTGCCAAAAATATTTTTCTTGCATCAGCTAGAAAGGTAAGAGATGATTGCACTTTCTGCTTCGAATTAGATCCAGCCTTTTCAGTAGTTCAAATTATCATTGTCTTAAATACTTCAGCTCATTTGTGTCTGGAATTTCAGAACATTGATTTTAAAGTTTCTAAAAGTGCACTTTTATAAGATCTAAGATTATAATCAAGCTTTGATTGTCTCTGTCCCTTCAATGATCAAAGTAAACAGTCACATGAAATGTGTTTCTTATTAATTTAATTTGTTTCCCACTTCATTTTCTATGTGATAATATAAATTGGGGTATTGTCTGAAATAAATATGAAGCCAACTATCACTTTATTTTAAGCACAGCAGACAATTACACAAATACCTTTTCTTTTGTGATAGTTTGGCTACATACTTTGCTGTCAATTTCTTACTAACAGCATTACAATGTTTCTCTTCTTGGACTAATATTGCAGATTTTACTACCTCAAATAGATATGTAGAAAAACTTCAAAGGACAGAAATATCTTTTCACTGCAGTTTAAATGTTCATTTTACAAATACAGGGCAGAAAATCCCATTTTAGCAGCTTACTCATGTGGTGCAGCTAGATCACTGTAAAGACCTCTTCTCAAAATTCATTTGAAAATTCTTTAATACATTCATTCACCTCATGGAATATTCATTGTCTATATATATGAGGGTTTTTTCTGTGAACTCTGCATACTGTTTTACATTTCCTTGCTTGCACAGAAACAAATGAACTGTTTGAATTGCACAAATTGAATTTTAATTAGGGGGAGTGAGAATAGCTTTAAAGGTACTTAAACCATATTCAGAAGTCAGAACAAAGTCTATTTTTAGCTATGTGATTTAGATAATCTTAAAGGTATGCTCCTGATGTTGTATTTTAGGATGTCAATAGTATTAAAAAATAGGATACTTTCAAGAAAAAACAGAGATGGAAAGGCAGAGTTCTTTTTAGGTGTGATTAAAAAATACAGGTATAACTGCTTCTTATTCATATTTCCATTTTTTATTAATTATCCACAATTCTTTCCGAAGCTCATGTAAGTTACTCTTAGCTGTACAAGTCCCTCTAGTGGCATCTTGTAGGTAATAGATAACCATGAAAGCTTAGTTCTGTTTCTGATTCTTTATCCACATACTACTAATGGATAGAGAGATATTAGGATGAAGGTCGGACTTGATGATCCTAGAGGTCCTTTCCAACCCTAATGGTTCTACGATTCTATGATTCTACTTAAAATCTGCCAGCTGAGCAAGTAGAACAACACTGAGTTTTAAAATCATTTGATAGTCCCTGTAACAGTTCAGTTTGAGTTCATGCTATTCGTATTATGCATCCTTTAGATTGATTGCTTTTCCCCAAAAAATAGCATTTTGATGTCACTGCCCTTTCGGTTTTCTAAGAGAAAACAGTATTTGGAGTAAGATGCATTAGCTTGGTTGTTAGTTCTGAAATATTAAGAAGTTAAGGACTCTATGTTCTTGCCCTTTTCTGGCTTCTGACTATAAAATAATTTAAAGTGCTTTTGTATTCTGCATTTTGAAAATACTATTCCTTGTTCAAATTATCTAGAAGGGATAGAGTTTAAAAAGCAGTGGCAGTGGCACTATTTTATTTCACCTTTCTCATCTCCGTGAGAACACCATTTAGCTTCATTCTTAGGGCAAAAAGCATTAGCTTCTGCCTACAGTTTATTTTCAATATAGGATCAAGTAAACATTTCAGAATTACCAGCAACCCATCTTGGAAAAATGTTTTAGAAATTTAGGCTCAGATTATTAAAGTCACCTATACTAAAATATTTCTAATGCTTGCTTGACGTGTTGTGATGGACTGATTATCCCATTCTCAGCAGCTCAAACACATTCACTCTCTTCCAAAGCTTCTTTTTTTCTTAGAAGCAGCTGCATTTCTACATTGCAATGTCTAATTGTATATTTAATTACTGTTTATTACATATTATGTCCAGTGATTATATATCTCTTTCAGATTCTGGAATTAAGTAAAGATCACAGATCAAAAGATTATATGAGTTGTACTGTATAATGCCATATTATGGTAAGATTTAAGTTACTAATTCATTTGGTAGGTTCCCAGATATACCACCTACCCATCATTATTGTAGTTTTTCTCCTGTATATCAGCAGCTGATGACTACGACAAATATATTTAGTTACGTGTATTTACAGAAATACCTTGTTCTTCACAAAAAAAAGATGGTGGTATGCAGGTAAACTCTCTGGAAGTTTTTTTGGAGGGCATTATGATTTATGCTCATTCTTACATTATCTAATTACTATTAGCAAATGAGACAAAGTATTTAAGGTCATCCAAATGAACAGATTTCAGGAACCAAAGTGGAGCCTTTTCTGTTTTATATGAGGTAATTTATAAATCAACTTTTAAAGTTCAAAATCATAGTCTTACGGAAAGCCTGTCAGCTTCCACTAGTTTCAGTGGACCGGATGGTCCCAGCAAGAGTCTTGTGTGTTGTAGACTGGAGATAAAATGTATGGCATAAAATGTTGACAACACTTGTTCCTCAAAGCCTTTAAATAAAATCATTTGTTAATCCTAGTCCCTCTAAACCTGCATGGAATCTCTTTAAACAGTGCACATCAGTGGGGTTTTTTTACATAACTTAACACAGCACCATAGTAAATTCTACGGTGAATCAAACCCTGATGAATAGAAGCAACCATGCATCTAAAGAGTAGGTGTTCAAATCTAGTTCTACATTATTAGAAAACACTGCAAGGATTAGTAAGAGGCAGACAGATGAAGTTGTGGTAGCAAAGGATTTTAGCTAGCTAAATCAGGCAGAAGTTCTTAAGAAATAATAAAACATAGCAAAGATAAAGGAACAGATAGTTGTGTAGAGATGATCCCTGTAAGCGGAGAAATTTCAAAGCTCAAAGTAATCACTCCAAGGGGTTACTGGCACAAAAGTAAGTCATACACGCACCTTGGACTTTCATTTTTACTATGATTACTTGACCTTTTGCTAGAGCACATTTAAACCCTTTTCCATAGAGTTTTGACAAGATGTGTGTTTTCTTGATTAATTTCTTCTTAGGCCCATGACTTTAAAAAAATACCCATTTTAGTAATTCTGGGTTTTGGGGTTTTTTTCCCCTCTCTTTAGCGATATATTATGGGACAATTCTCACTTCATTCATGCCAGATTTAACAGCAGCATATTAGCTTATTGTTGTCATTTTTGCTTTACTTCAGCCCAACCTGTCACACTCTCCTGAAGAAACCTAAACAATAATGTATTACAAAAGAAAGTGGTATTTTCTTTTTATTCAAGATCTAAGCAAACTTCCTGTAGCAAAGACTCCTTTTATATCTGTCCTTTTAATTTGATGAAAATGAAATAAAGCAAAACTGCAATCTAACGTAACACGTTGTACCATAGACAGTTGCTGAGTATGAGTTAAATCAGAAAAATGTGTAGCAATTTCTTTCTTGCTTACCAAAGTTCTACTTAAAATCATAGTGCCTTTGGCCTTGCAAAACTTGGGAAGGTCTTTTGTTTCTTACTTCCCATCAGTAATGTGTCCCATGTTTCCTTAATGTTGTGTCTGATCAAACAATCAATAAATACATTCAAAGCCTTTATGCGCATGGAAGAAAAGTGGGTTGCAGCTGGAATGGAGGGTTATAGAAAGAGAGGTGGGGAGAGGGTCATTCACAGTCAGGACAAAGGGATGAGATTGTTCTTAAACTTTGTGACCTTTGATCACTACCTGTTTTATCCATTACTGACAACTCCCACCTATGTAATCAGTTCAGCTACCCGATTTCAGTGACTTTGGTGTCATAGCAAAAGGCTGTAGCAAAGGCCAGGACAGGATTGAGTTTGTATTCCTAAAAGCTACATTCTAATTCAGGCAACAAGTGATATTGTTAATAACTTGCTGCCTCACTTGATTCTACAGTCCTAAACACTGCTAATCCTGTGCATTGAATGAAGCAGAGTTCAGGCACTAAAGCGCATTTTATATTAACGAAATTAAAAATCTGTAGTACTTATTTACCAGACAAAAGTCTCAAATATTTATTTTTAACATTTGAGTCGTTGTTTCAATTGATTTTTTTTAAAATACAAATGGAATTTCCAAGGTTTGATAAATAAGGTCTGTTGGCACATAACAATATTCTTTAACAATTCTCTTAATTTTTCATTATGAAAAAGCATTTGGGCCCTTACCCTGCTACCCTAACTTAATTTCATAAGATGTTTAGGCCATTCTCTCTAAGGGAGAAAGAATAGTTTAGAAGATAAATTTCATAGACCTTACAGGCATTTTCCGTCCACTTAAAGCATTAACGCTAAGAACTTGCCTTATAGTCCAGTCTAGCCACTTAGGATGTTCCTATAGTAGTTAAAACCAGTGTGCCATTTGTTACCAATTTTATCACATCTTTAAAAATTAAACAATCCCTAAATGTTAATTTGCGAAATGTATAGAATATGCAGGCTACTTGATGCCCTCACAAAACAGACAATTTCTTATGATCATCAGAATCAAGAGTAGCTATTTGAACTGCAGTGTTAGGTTGCATATTTGGAATATGTACTAAAATCTATACATGCATACACACTTCTATACATACATATATCAATATTTAGCAGTAGGTGTGAAGGCATAATCCCATCCATGTCTCATTACAGTTACGTGCAAAATTCCCTTGGACATCCAAATGCATTCCTCGAATATCTAATAAATGAGCTGTCATCGCTGGTGAAAAGCCACAGGATGTCCAAGCAAATTTGCAATTTTAGGGCTTCTGACACTAATAAATGTTAAATGGGTCTCAAACTAGGAGACATTTTGTAGATATTTAAGTAAATAAACTTGATGACATGTTGCTGTTTTGCAAAGTTCCATTAATAGGTTGTGACTGCGTTCCAAGATGTCTTTGTCATGTTTCAAGGGCAAAGTAAAGGTTGCCTGAGAAGTTTAAATTTACTGAAGTCATTCTGAGTGGCTACTTCCTATACGTCAGTTTGAGTGTGTGCCAAGGACAGATGTTTTCAGACTTAGTTTGTTTGATGTTAACACTTGTTTCAAAATTAATTATAGTTAAAATATTTTGTGTAGAATTTAAGACCAAGTGAATGCACCAGATTAGTTTGGCAGTGGTGTGGAGGACCGCTGCATATAACTGAAAACATTTTGACGCATCATCTGGGAGTACTTCAATTTACACCAGCTGTGTGGACAGAATTACCACCCATGTCTCACATATGATGTAGTAACTACATCCTACTGCTATCTTTCCGTGGGAACAATTGTTTCTCTTAGAGATTAGCTCAAGTCAGTGTGCAGAAATGTATACATCACATCACACCAGTTACTAACATAATGCAAGCATGTATAGGAGTTACTGCTCAAACGAAACATTAATAGTGTGGTAATGATAAACACGTCTGCTCCAGTGCCTGAAGCAATTTCTGCATTAAGCTGCAGTTGGATAAGGGCAAAAAGATATGTCTTTATAATAAGTCTGGTTGTTTGCCTATATTGTTATTTGTACTGAGCCAACCTCGGTGTTTTCTCATTTTCGCCTACAAGGCAGCAGTACCAAAAGGGAAAAGCAATCAGGAAGATTCAAATCTTTAAGCAGATACAGTATTAGTTCAAGTGAAGTAGTATATAACCACAGGGTTTGATTTCAGAAGCAATATGTGTTAAAGCATGTGAAAATTCTTCCATTTTTATCGAGTATTGTAAAACTCAAGTATTTTGATACGGACAGCTCCAATTTGTCTATAGATAACACCATTCAAAAGCTAAACTCCAGTTTTATCACAATCTAAAATATGAATTACTGGTTTTGACCTCACTTTTGGTTTCACAGTTTTAAGGAGTACAGTGTGAGATTTTAGTTCTTGCCTCTTCATAAAAGGGTGCAAATTTAAATTTAAGTATCTTTTAAAGCTGTAAATATGTTGGGGTTTTTTTTTAGTTTTAGTAGTAATAGTTCAACAGCAATTTTAAACATAGGTCATTAAAACTGGGTGTATAATCTTGTTAATGTGACAAAGAATTCTTATAGCATTACCATTATACATTCCAGTTATATTGCTATTGTATTTGCTATTACTTCTAATTACTAAAGAAATATCTCACTACAATCATTAATTAGTTCTAAATATTCTTAGAAAAGAACCTAATAAGCTTTATGTGCTGTTAAGAGGCAGCGTAAGTCTTCTGACTCACAGGAGATAAACAGTTTAGACACAGCCTTGAAGTATGTCCTCACTTCACTGCTCTTGCTGATGGCAAGGGTAGTGTGAATAGAATACGGCTCATTCTATAGTAACTACAGCTTTTTTTTTTCCTTTTTTCCAAAGCATTTTGTTCATGAATAAAATTCACTTATCATTTTAAGACCCAACTCAATTTGCAATTAACTCAGCTGGAATTATTTAAGAGAATGAGATGGATAAAGACCTTATATAAAAGCTTACCTGTCCTAGACTCCCAAGTTCAGTTTGTATGTAACTCTGCTCTCTATTCCTATGTTCTACTAAACCACAGTCATCCCACACCTCTGACAATACCTCTGCCAACACTATGGGGAAAATTTTGGCTCCTCCATTGTCAGTGAGGCCAAACTGCAAGTGAAAAAACATGGTAGCTGATTTGCCTGTATCACCTCCTTAAAATTTGGCTATTTTGGTTACTTTATAAATTAATAAGGAGATGCAGAAGGAACTACTGGAAATGAAGAAAGAGTTGCTATATAGACACTTCTGTAACTGTAATGTGTAAACTTTGAAAGATGTGTAACATTTTATTATCTTGTACTTCATATAATCTTATAATTGTGATTCAATAGTTCTAGTATAAAATTAATTTGAGGCAATTCAAAGCTTGTGCATTTAACAAGATGGGGATTAAAGTACTATACTGCACATTTTGTCAGTAATTTCTCTAAAACATTGTTCAGTATAATTTGTTCATTGTCACTTAATTAAATTGCACCTTCTTACATGGTGCAGAGCATTAGAATTAGTGTGCTCAAAATATGTCTGTACTATATACAAGCCAACTGAAAAGAAAAATGTGATTTTGTAACATAACTTACATAATTAACAGGCAAAACCTGGTAAATTACTTTCCTGGATTCTATATGTGTAGGAATCATTGCCTATAACAAAATATTCTGAAGCATAGTAAATTCATGACTGAAGCATTGATTCTAGTTCTGTAATTCAAATATTTTTAATGTCATAATTCAAATATCTACTCAGCTTAGTTTTAGTACTCATCTTTCTAGCAGATTTCTTTGAATATACCATTTTGTTTCTGACTATTACTCCTTTTTCTTTCATTATCTTTTTCTGTATCAATAATAGGAAAGGTAATAAGCCTGAGACCTTATTAACCTTCCAATTTTTTCTCTTGATGTGTGTGGGGACATGGGTTTTTGAACACAGAAAACTGCCAAAATCTACAAATATTTTTTAAAAATCGTGTGAAGTGCCGCGCATACCATGAGCATACTTAGGGACTATGGTAGCAAGAAGGAAAAGTATCAGTAGTGATTTAGTGTCAGCCTATCATTAAATATGCTAAAAATTAGATATATTAGTAAACTAAAAGGCTCAATCAAACAAACAAACAAAAGAAAGTGTGTAAGTCTATGGAAAGAAGGATACAATGTTTAACAAAATAGAATTCGCTTTCAGTTTTATGGGCGAGTGTAATTTATAACCCTCAATAAGAGAGATACTCTTAAAAGGCTTATTTCTGGTTAGACTGCCAAATTGGCACTGTATTCTGTCCACTAAAAAAAGCTCTTGGCTCAGACTTTAAGGGATCAGTATTAGATAGGATAATTAATATATTTTCTTTAGTTAGATAATTAGTATTTTTTAGATGGTATAGTTAAGGTCCCTATGTGCAAGTGTTACTCTTCTGAAAGATCCTCACGCAGGTGCCCTGGTCCACATATTACAGTAATGTTAACATCGGTGAATCCTATCGACTGCTTCATGGAAAATGTTTTATTACAAATATGTTCTTTGTCAGTGTCTTAATTAACATGTTTACTTGGATCACGCAAAACCACATATGGTTGTGAATGATGGTTCAAAGGACTAACAAAAAAACTATATGATGGGGAATTTTAATAAAAAAGGAACGGCTTTTCTTTTTTTTACAAGAACTCTCATTTTTATCATAATTAACACAATTGTGGTACATTAAAGATAAATTATGTATAGGTAACAACCCAAAGGAAGAAAAAAGGACAGCCCATTACACGTAATTCTATATTTGTACTATATATCCTTTCTTTTTTAACGGGGGGGGGGAAAAAAAGATACTGTTATTTAAGAAAATAACAGTTAAAATTGAATAGATATTTTTCTGTCCCAGTACAGACCAAATACTGTTTTAAGAATGTAAATATATGTATTTCCTTCCTTCTACAAACACATACTCTCTGGAAATCCGAGGAGGAAGGTACTGAAACTGTGGATTCTCTTCTTTGTCTTACCTGGTGGAATTATACCTTATAAAATTTATTGCTGTACTGTTTACAATGCTAAGTGGCTGTAAATTTTGAAAAAAAATGGGTATGCAAATGGAACTTTACCCTTTTATATTTTATACTTTTGCTGTCCTCTGTTATGTTTAGCATGTTTGCATACATCTGAACAATTAAGGCATGGTGGTTGAGATTTAATTTGCAATTCATGATAATACACAAGGCTATAAAAATTTAACTGTGTGTAGATGAATAAGCAGTGTTTTTTCAGAGTTGTTCTCCTGGAAATTCTGTAGCCAGTTAAAAGTTGGTGAAGGGATACTGTAGAGAAAATGCCGTTCCTTTTAGCTGATTTGTTACCTAACGGTTTTCTGTGGCTCGTGGAGTTCAAGGCTACCAGGAGGCAAAGCTGTGCTTTGCATGTGAGAGGAAACATAAAAAAATTTAGTCTATGCTCCTGACACATCTTTCACTGCCTCCTTTTTGTATTCAGCTATAGTCTGACATGGCATGTAAAAGCAAGGGAGTGGTAAGACAGACCTACTAAGCTCCTTGAAGTAGTCTAATGTGGCTTCATTAATGGCAAGTAAGGATCTATAATGTGCGACGTGCCCACCTGATGCGTATGCAGGTGTATGGGGAGATGCGCAAGTGCACATAAATACATGGAGAGTGCACTCACACATGTATATATATATATATATATATGCGTTACTAGGGCTGTCTGAGGAAAGCGCATTAGAAAAAGCCCAAATCTGTATCACGCAACAGGAGGTGTGAGGAAAAGAATCTCATTTTACTTTTGTTGTTTGAATTGGCCTTTTGCATTAACACATGAAAAGTCCTTTTCTGAGGCTGCAGACAAGCAGTGGTACTGATTGTGCGTGGGACCCAAATGACTCATCTTAATTTGAGAGACCTTCATATATGATGTCCTGCGCTAATTTTTGTTGGCAGTCTGATTGGGAAGCATCTTACTACTGTAACAAGCAGAAGGAAGATCTGAATTCTCACTCGTTACCCCCAAAAGCTAACCTTGTAATGTCAGCATTAATTCCCTTTTGCCCGTGTTCATTCTAAAATGTTAATTCTAATTGTGACATATAGAATCATAGAATAGTTCGGGTTGGAAGGGACCTGTAAAAGTCATCTAGTCCAGTCCCCAAATTCTAAAAATTGAACTTTCTCCTTTTACCTCCCCCGTGAAACTAAGGAAAAATGACTATGTCACTGTATTAAAAATATTTCCTGAAGCTGTTACCTTTTTGAATAAAGGTTCATTGCCTTTTAGGACATTGTTAATACACCTGAATATGGGAAATACTGCATTATTGTATGCCAGCTGTAATCTCAAAACATCTCACAAAACCCCTCAGATACATATATCTGTGTTGGTTTTTCTCATGGAACAACTCCTTTGGAAATAATCCTTAAATTAATAATTTAAAAAATATTTTTTACTCTTGCATTACAAAGCAATTGTTTCCATATATAGCTTCTCTGAACATCTATTTAAGCACCTCGGGAGGCACTTCCGATACTCTTGGGGCAGGATCTTGTAGCTGCAGTACCCATTGACTTCAGTGGGATTTATGGAAACTCAGAAGTCTTGGGAATCAAGAGAGCTTTTCTTCTACGTGCAGATTTAGACATCTGATTCTAGGAAAGCATAATAAAAAATGTGGACATGTGTAGCTTCTCACAGTGGTGGAGTGGTGGTTTGTGTGGGTTTGGTTTTTTGTTTGTGGGTTTTTGTGTTGTGGGTTTTTTTTTCCTTGGTTTTTTTTTTTTTAATTGTTTTTATTCTTTTCTGTTTTTTACAAATCCAGAAACTGAAATGCTCAATGGATTAATAAAACGGAGAGCGGCGCCGTGTCGGGGGTGCGCTGTAGGCGCTGCACTTCAGCAGCGGGCTCATCCCCGCTGCTAGCGCTGCCTCCCGCCAGCCGCGGAGGCCTGGCAGGGGTGACGGGAGCCGGCAGATCTCACTGGGACACGCACCCTCACGTTCCTGCCCGAGTTGGCTCCTCCACCCCCAACCTTCCACACGCTGACTGACAAACAACAAATAAATAAAATGAAAAACCCACCAAAAACCAAAACAACCAACCAACCCCCCCCCAAACAAAACAAAACAACAACAAAACAACAACAACAAAAAAAGCCCACACTACCAAACAAACCAAATAAATCGACCAAAACCAAATCAGGAGTAATGTTCCGGGGATGCCCAAAGGCGGCCGGCTTACGCTTGCCGGTCTCTCTGAACCCTCTCGGCGTAACTCTAGGCAGCCGCTGCCACGGCTGCGTTTCGTGCCTGTTCGTGACGCCGCGGGCGGGTCCCCCTTTTCCCGTGGGGCGCTCACACCGCTACCTGCGGGCGGAGGCCCGAGCCCGGGCAGGGCGCAGCACCCCGCCCCGCTCGCCTTATACGGCGGCAAGGGCGAGGCGCCGCCGCCGTGGCCCTTCTCGAGTGGACCACGCCGGGTTTTCTTCCCCTTGCCTTGTCAACTAACCCCCTCTAGCGCTGAAGCGGCCGCATCTGACCTGCGGGCTGCCGGCAGCGGCGAGGCGAGGGAGCGCCTCTCCCTCACGGACACCCCGCACCGCCCCGCAGCCCACCGCCCATTGGCCAGTGGCCCGGTGATGGTCCGAACGCCGTGGCCACCGGCTGCCTTCTGCTGATGGGGTGACATCGGGGAGCAGGCGGGACCTGCGGCGGGACGGTGGACCCTACGTCGAGACGGTGCCGGCCGCTGCCGTCACCGTGGCTGGGACGTGCCGGACCCAGCACGCAGCTGGGATGCCGGAAGAGTCGAGGTGCCAACCTCCCCCCATCATGGAGACGCTCCTTTTGTCACCCAACTTCATCCCTTGGGAGACTCAAAGATGGTGACGCCGGCGCCAGGGGTCTCGGTGACCCGGGGCAGGGGGAGCACCCGGGATGAACTGTGGGGCTTTGGGTGCCAGGGTGATGCCACGAGATTCAGGAACTGAGATCCACAGCCCTGGGCTGCACACAGCCCCAGGGAAGGGCACTCTGAG
>JAAGNO010016265.1:0-19501 GCA_033439905.1 Ceryle rudis | reverse complement strand
CGCAAAATCGCATGTGTGACGGGAAAAACACAAAAAAAAAAAAAAAAAAAAAAGGGAAAAAGACGGAAACCCTAGATTTTCTGTTAGGTTGTACTTGCATTCAATCACTTATGGACATTTTGTGGTGTTGTGGGAGATTTCCTGCCTTCTGGGAGATTCCTGTTGCTGGGCTTGAAGATACTCATGTTTTAACAAAATGGATTTTAACCATCTCCACAAAGAAGATGAAGATCATCTGAGCAGGTCCCAAACTATTCAGAGTTTTATGAATACAAGAGTTTGTGATGTTAAGCCTCTCCTAATTTGAAACATCAGAGCTTATGGATGCATTATAGATTTCCTATGAGCAGGCTGCTATAACTACATAGTTACTGTCTCACAGATTACTTGAGACTTATTTACCACATAGGAGAAAAGCTTTGGATGGAAACTCAATATTATGGTGTTATTTGTAATTATTTTATTGTACATATTTTCATAACTACAGTCCAGCACACCTTATTGACACAGTTGAGAACAGGAGTTACATCTTTTACAGGCTAGGAAAACAGGACAGCATTAGAGAAAGCAATTATTCAAGGATCTTTGGAAGGAAAGAGGGGATGATAAGACTAAGAAGAGCACAGAAAAAGGACAGAGAGTGGCTAAAACTGAGACTGAACAAGAAAAACAGTTGAGGCAACTTCATTTTGCCAAATAACTATTGAACCAAAGATAGATGATGATGACTAATAATAATAGTTTTTTGGTTTTGGTAGCACTTATAATGTGATAATTGATGGTTGAGCACTTCTTGATGGAGATCATCCTATTTTTTTATATTTTAACTTGGTTTGTTTTGGCCATCACTTTGGTTAATCATAGGAGAAACTGGTCAGACTATAATGTTTTTTATTGAATAGATTGTTAAGTGACCTGTACAGCTGAATGATGCACCCAGAACTTAAGTTTCAGTACAGTTCACATCACTACCCACACAGTCCATAACTGCATATAGAAAGCATTTCCAAACATAAACTAAGGCTCTCTACCTTGGTAATACAAGAAGAAAAAGCAGCGCGTGAAAAAAAGCTTTGAACCCTTTGCTGACTGTTACTCTGACATGTTTTAGCTGTAAACCTTAACAGTTGTGAGAAAGTCACACAAGCTAAAGTGTGATATTAGGGAACTGCAAGGACTGGTATTTCTCATGCATAACAACATCTCTCATTACACAGCAATACAATGCCAGACTGCCATACCATTTGGTGGTATATCTTCAGAAGCTAAATTGCCACCTTATAGATCAGTGAACTTCAGACACAACATTTCTAGTCAACCAGTACAACCTGCAAAGAGGAATGTCACAGGGTAGGGCTGAGCCAGTTGCACTACAGCCCTGCTGCGAAGGTGCTACCACGTCCTCATGCTGTCAATGCAGTGTAGGCAGGGGATGAGTTCAAAGAAGAAAACATGCAGCAGGAAGTTTTGGGGGTACACTAAACTTCTTATTTCACTTTTAATACTGTAAGATGGAACTGTCAATACTTGTTCCTAACACAACAGTGACCAGGGATAAAAAGCAGAGATTGAAGCCTGCTAATGCATATCATGCTTTGGAGTTTGGGTGCAACCAAAAACTCAGCTTATATTTAATTTCCTGCCCTTTTTTTTTTTTCCCCAGTCATGTGTGAAGCGATGAAAAGAGATCACAGGAAAACCCATCTCTTTGCTCATTATGCTTCCTGCTGTTTGGTGTGCAGCTACTCACATGAGGTATGCATTTGCAAGCAGCTTTTTCCTTGCTTTGCCTATGACTAACCAGAGAGAGAAGAGAGGAACTCCAAAGAGACTCGTTAAACCTATGAAAGCTGTCACAGTTTGTCACATGTGGCTCTGCACACGTAAGCAGAGCACTGCTTTTATAGTATAGTGCAAGCCTCTCCTTCTGCAACAATAGTAACTCATGTCACTGCTTTAGTCTCAAGAGAAACTGCTATTAAATGGTAGATGTTAGTTTAATATTAATAATTGTCTTAACTTCATACATCTACAGGTTTTCATCTAGTAAAAGGGAGCTATTCATTTTTCCTCATAAAAACAACATTCCTCTGAAGGGAATTTAACAGATGTAACAGGGCTGATGGCAGGTGCAGCATAATGAAAGCAAGACACTTTGAACTGTCAGTGGCTCTCTAACTGCTCTTTGTATTACCCCGGCAGAGGTGTGCCTGCTCCAGTTCAAAACAGCTGCTCTCTCACAAGTGTACTCCTGGCTCCCATTCACCGCCCTGCAAGGCAAAGCAGGGCTGCAGAAGGAGAAAAAATGTAGAAAAAAAATATCTGGACCAGGTGAAAAACATCTGCCCACAGATCAGTATATTTTAGAGTAGTCAAGAGAGCCCATAATGTTTTACAGAACTTGCATATTGTCATTTTTAAGGGGGAAGATTCAGAAAATGAAGATTCATTAAAGCTGTAGCACTGGATGTCAGGCAAACACCTCTTTCATCATCCAGCACATCACCGTGGGGAGTGCTGCTCTTCTGCAGAGTGTTCTCTGTTTTTCTCCAGTTAGTTTTAAATTGGTGCTAGGCCTTCTGCCACTTCTCTAGGAAAAGATATTAATAGGTCTTAGCAGTAAGAGATGTTTCTTGATAGACAAACTACAAATAGCTTTTCTCCCATTTTATCTCATTATAATGTTGCTAGTTTGTAATGCATTAAGATTTTCTCTCCATTCTTTTTTTTTTACATTCTTCACATTCTTGTCATCTGAATAAGAGCTGACCATTTTCTTCTTTCTTCATATGTCTTTTGACCATTTAATCAATTTTGTGTCTTTTTTTTTTTTTTTTCATAATTCCCTTCTCTCTGTCCATATCTTTCTGGCTGAGACTCTCAGAACTGTCTGCCGTATTAATAAAGAATGCATGATGCTTCAATAAAAAGGTTTCTTGGTGTGGGTTTGGGGTGACCTGTAAAACTCTTGTGGTAAAGTCATAAAGTAAGCTATGCAGCTCACCTGAAATTATTATTAAACCCTTGTATGAAGGTTGCAAGATATATAATTTTAATATTGGTGCAGTGCTGTTTTTCTAATACTATTGCTTCAGTATTATTTTCCTTTTATTTTTAGTTTTTCTTAGTCATTCAGCAGATTTTTTTTCCAGGACAAATTGATATCTTTTGATACTGTATATAGAAGCCCTTCTGTTCCAACATGTTCTTTTTTATACATGTGACTACACAATGAATGGGACTGCCTTTCCTGAGGCAGTCACTGGGGCTTCTGGGCCATACTCAGGGGAATCAGGAGCTGTTGAAGACAAAACTGGAACCACTATACGCAGTTGTGTATGCGCTAGTCTAATGTTGTTTCCTAGGTGGCATGGGAATATCTGGGAGGATCCAATTTCTATGTCATTTATATTAAGATTTAAAGACAAAAAAAAAATGTTTTCAGTAACTGTACATGGTTGTTTCAATTATGTTGTCAAATTTTGTATAGATTAGAATAGGAGAGAAGTTAGGACAACTGAAATTTGGGAGACACACTGCATATTTAAATAATTAATTGAAAAAACAAGACAGATTATGCTCAAATTATTAGCATATACTTAGAGATCTGTTCCTCAGCTGTCTTCCTGTTGCATCCCTGTGAGATCTCAATTGAGAAATAGGCATCTGCCATCAAATACACTGTTTTTAATCAATTTCTGATTTTTAATATCTTGCAAAATAGTGTTTTATCCTACTGATTTAACTTTTGCATCATATGTATTTGGAAATACATATTTGACTACTTTTTACATAAAGCAATAGACCATTCTACATAGGCTTATTGATATGCTTCATTCAAGACATAGTGGCCCCAACACAATAAAGCACTTAAGCATGAATTTAAAATTAAATATATACTTGAGCATATTACTGAAAATCCGCCTGAGGAAGGGCTTTGCTGTATAAAGGTGGATTTAGGCATATGTCTGAGTACGCTGCTGAATTGCAGCTTGTGAGTCCTATTATATTGAGAATTGAATGGAGTCACTCAAAATGTATAAAATTAAGCACATATATGACATGTTTATGATTTTTGCAGGATCAGTACTTAATTCATGTCTCGGAGCACATATTCACATGAGGAGCTCTTTATTAATGAAGTGATTGAGAACTGGTCTTTTTTAAGTGGAAGTTTTAATAAGAAAATCTTAATAAAAAGTGTAAACTACAGAGAAATGATGTTAGTTCAGTCCCCTAAGGCAAGCCTTACATCATCGTGTTTGTGTACAGTAAATAAGCTTACAGAGAAAAAAATCCAGGCCAATAAATGAATTATAGAAATGAGTTTGGTAATGAAACTTTACACATCAACATATTTGCCAGTGAAGACAAAATGTGTGTGGGTAAAACACTGTTAACGATAAATGTTCTTCTGGATGCCTAATATTTCATTGGCCTTTGAAATGTTAATTTACATAAATATGTTCTCTTATGGCTCCCTTGAAGGAGGGATCTATTATTTCCATGCTGAAGATGCATGTTAGCATTCTTCTTAAAAATATCTTTTCCACAGGGGAAACACGGGTAATCAAGTCACCAGCAAAACAATAAGGCAGGTCAGAGTGAGCTGAATATTCATACTTCATCTTAAGGCATGAAAAGGTTGACAGCTCTGAAATTTTAAGTTTCTATGTTAAAAATGTTGAGGTCCCAATCATATAATGACTTCCACTCATATGAAGTGGAAGAAACAGGGAACTATTGGAGTGCACAGTGGAGGGCTACAAAGATGGTGAAGACACTGGAGCGTCTTTCTTATGAGGAAAGGCTGAGACCTGGATCTGTTTAGCTTTCAGAAGTGAAGACTGAGAGGGGATCTTATCAGTGCTTCTAAATATCTAAAGGGTGAGTGTCAAGAGGATGAGGCCAGACTCTTTCAAGTGGTGACCAATAATAGAAAGGGCAATGGGCATAAGCTGGAAAACAGGAAGTTTTGTCTGAACATAATGAAAGATTTCTTTACTTTGTGGGTGACAGAACACTGGCACAGGCTGCCCAGAGAGGTTGTGGAGTTTCATCTGGAGAGATTCAAAACCTGCCTGAGAGAAACCTGCTCTAGGTGAACCTTCTCTGGCAGGGGGGTTGGACTACATGATCCCCAGAGATCACTTCCAACCCCTACCCTTCTGTGATATTTTGATTCTGTGATGAAGCACTCTGCAGGACCGGGGCCTGGAGTAATACAGTGCAACTTTAGATCAATCATCTTCTTTTATCAACTGTCACCTCTTCATCTTACTGCAGAATGGATTTCGGCCATTCTTGAATGATACAAAATTCAGTGCATCCATTAGAGCAGGGGAAATTTAGATCAAACTTCTTTTTTACAGATAACTTACATACTAAATGAAGCTGCTCACATCACCAGTCATGTTTTGACTCAAATACTTGTAGCACCCTAGCTTGTTTTCTAAGCAATCAGTGCTCTTCTGTGAAGAACAGCAAGTACCACAAAGTGGCAAAGGTGAAGACTCAAGAAGCTGTTGTACTAGCCAAGAAACTACTCAGCCAGGCTTTTAGCAAACATCCACACAGACAAGGAAACTACACTGCAGACTTCAGGCCTGAGGTCAAAGATGCATCATTAGAGACATCATTTCCTGATATTAGAGGCTCCAAATCATTAGTCTTTTAATACATAATATCAATAGCTGTAATGAAAAATGCGGGTAGGTTGGAGAGAATCCCTTGAATCTTAATGTACTCTCAGACATTGGAAGCATAATGCGGTATATAAGTCAGCTGAGCTGGAGAAAAACAATAGGTCAAATGGAGAAAATGAAGAGGAAGGCAGCAGCTAAACCTCTGATTCTTGCATGTGAATGCAAATTGCCCCTGTTCCCAGGGTCAGCACAAGCTGTGCCTCTGGAAATGTACTGAAATGGAGTGTGAGTGGGATTTCTGCAGAATGCATGACTGTTCTGGCTCCTGCACAACAAGACATTTCACACTGTGTGCAGCAGATGGGAGCTGGGAAGTTAGGCCCAAGCATTAAAGTTTGCATATATATGCATAAAACTATACATATACATATATATATATATATAGGGTGTGTGTGTGGGTGTGACTAGTCCCTGGCAGATCTGCTGCCAATAGCCTCTCACAGGGCTGTGTCTGGGTCCATGTGCTATTAAGCATCCTTGCATGTCCCTGGCACACAGCCTGGGAATGGCTGCTCCCCTGGCAAATGAATGATCAAGGCCAACCAATATTAATCCTTCAGGACCGTTCTTTCTTTGCAGGGTCTCCAGCAGCCCAAACCCACCCTTACTCAGAGAATGGACATGTGAGCACACTAAATTTAAAAGTAATTTGCTAAGGAGTCCCAGTCTTTGAAAGCAAGGAGAAGCTTTATCTGGGTTCAAAAAAATCTGTTGCTTTTAACGTTTTATCATCAAAGGTATCTGTGAATAACAACAGCATAATAAAAACCCCTGACTCTTTTTTCTGCTTCAGTTACTTCTCTGCTTCTATAAGTTCTGAACAGACTATGTGGATGAGTCTTCAAGCGAGATAGGGATTGTCCTCCTATCTTGGGTTTTCTCAATCACAAATCCATCACATTGGAAAACACAGCATTAACACTGCATTAGCTTCCTTCACCCTTTTGAGTTTTTATATTGCCCAGTCCAGAAGTTTGGGGAAGTTGGTTATTACAGGATAAGACAGCCTCAATTAAATCCAGCAATGCCTAACCCTTGCCACTATCCATAATCAAGAACAGTGTTTCCTCAACATTTCTTAACACTAAGCTGAACTTTATTTTTTTTTTTTTAATTCCACTGATTCTGTTGTGCAGCATTTCTGCAGTAATTTCCATTTAGAATAAAAAGCTGAATTAAATTTCATTTATTACTTTTATTTCCTTCTCTCTTTTCCCTATTTCTGTTTCCTCAAGTGTTGAATCTGTGGGGGGGGGTTTAATGTAAATGTATTTTTGCAGGCTTTTACAGGCAACATTTAATCTATATGGCATTGGTATTGGAGATAAATAACTTGATTTTGATTGTATATGGCCAACTGTATACATGAAAAAATTTCTTGATTAAATGATTTCATTAGGTTAATCAGAATCTCTAAGCTGTAAACCAACAGAAACTCCAAAATGTACCCACAGACAAAAAAAAAAAAAAAAAAAAAAGAAAAAAAGAAAAAAAAAAGAAAAAAAAAGTTAATTTTCATAGATAGATTGGTTTCTGGAAATTTAGCCATGAATGTATAGCTAAAAAGTGCTTTTTGAACTGTTCTCTTTAAAAGTTATTTCTACTCAGATGCCCATGGGAATCTGAAATACATTGACACATATGTGATTTCTTCAGCTCTTGCTTCTCTACAAGGCTAGTGTGAGAAATGTTGTAGTTCCAGGGAAGGCTTTTGATATTGCTACTTTTCACTGCAAGCAGCATTACTACAGATCCATTACATGAGCTGAGATTTCCCAACTTATTTCTAGCCCACTTTAACTTGCATACAATATTTGGATAATTGGGGAAGTTCTGGACTCTTTTGTGAACAAACTGGAAACTCCTCAAGCCATGAGAGGTGTTTCCCTCATGACAGCAGTTATCTCAGCCTCAGCCTTGGACAGGAAACTGCATCCCAGCATTTAACTGTTGCTCTCGGGTTTTTGAAGCATAATGGAGCTTTATGCTTTTGAGGTGAGGACAGGAAGGGCTTGAAGGAGAAGGTCAGGGACTCCTAAATTAAGGTTCTTCATTTTCTTTTTGAGAAATGAAGAGCGAGAGGTACCACTAGAAGGCAATTCAGACTCAAGAGGCTAGAAGCATCCCCTGGAGGTGCTTCTCCCACCCTTCATTTGCTGTAGAAACAGCCGAAGGTGACGAGGCTCCTGTTTGGGTATCTGAGATAAGTGCTTAAAATTAAGTAGGCTGATCTCTCTTCTTTATGCCATCACAAATTCCCTGTTTTGCCCTTTAGTACAGCTTGCACAGGGCTGTACATTAATGCAATATTGATGTTCTGTGACAAGTTAAAAAGCCGATAATAAGAGTAGTGCTCAATGTGAATTATTTCACCTGTTTGATACCTGCTTTTTCCTTAACTCTTTTAATGGTGCCATGTGTTTTCCTACCCCAGTGACATTCAGTTGTATGTATTGTTAATTTTTGCTTTGTAGATTGCATCTAGATTACCCTTCTCTTGTCCCCAAAGTGGTATCAGTTGCCTGAAATCTTGATTCTTCAGTGTTGTGTGGCTTGCGTAAATGTCAGCTGGTCCAAGGGAGCAGTTTTAAAAGAAACAGAGCTGATCTGACATTCTTCAAAGGGAAACCTAGGAGACTCATCTCTGCACCTGGGTTTGTTATAAACACTGAGCAATGGGAAGAGTGCTATGAATGCTGTCACTCGAGCAGTGAAGAGGGACAGGCAGCCATGTCAAAAATGACAACGTTTCTTTTACTAGTCTTGCAAAAGATGTCTGCAGTGATGTGACTGCAGATGACATCAAACAACATAAGTGGCTGGTTTCTGCAGTAGATTGAAATTCATCCAGTTCCCTGTGTTCACTGTGATGACTTTCAATGCTAATTCTCAGTGAGTGAGGCATGAATATATTCACAGGCTATACACAGTTAGGATACTTTTAAGTTATTTGAGGTACCTGTGATGTAAACATCCGTGCCTCTTGCTTTTGTGCATTTTTTTCTGCGTTTCAATTATGCAGTCAAAGAAACACTGGAAAAGGGGAGAACAAGTTTGCTGATCTAGTTCTTTTTCTTTTTTTGAAAGGAATCAGTGCCTCATTGTCTGAGCAGAGGGAAACATAAGATAGAAGCACACTTTCATCTTCTCCAACAAGGAAGAGATCAACTGAATTGATGTAAATGAGGTGTTTTTGAAAGTGATCCCCAAAGCCTGCTGTATTCGCTGAGCAAAACTGTGGGTTGCTTAAACTTTCATTTAGAAATCTAAATAATGTGAGATGGTGTAAAAGACGAAAAAAAATAGCTTCAGTTTTACTGTATGGCTGTAATGCTCTTTGAAGATGAAGCTAAATCCAGCATTCAGAACATACTGTGTCCTGCAGCTGCAGCAGCGTGTCTGCTTCACTGTATTTTGAGAGGATGTTTCTCACTTCTGACTTCAGATGACACTATATGCTCTTCTTAGGATTACTTGGAAGAAAGAGGCTACAAAATGCAGAGGGAAAAAAGGGAAAAGCCTTCTGTGCATCTGCAGAAGGTCATGGGAATCTGGTGACAGGAACTACTCCTGGTGTCTGCAGAGTAAGAGAACTGGATAAGTGCATCATGTCTAACTAAAACAAGGTAAGTGGGGTTATGGTGATATGAAGGACAAACAGGATTGGGTTTCAGTATAAATTTATACTAAACCTTTTTTTTTTTTCTCACACAAATAACTTCTTCCTTTTTCATACATAACACTCACTATTTGCATTTTATGTTAACTCGTTTTCTCTCTGTTTTTACAGTCAGCTATGAAGAAAGAGAGACAGACATATTCCTGTCATGACTTTTGGATTTCAGTCTCTGTTCTAATGGCTCTTTCACACAGAAGACATAAATGGGCATGGGAGCAAGGGCTGGCACTCCCCTCCTTTCCCAAGAAGAAGGCCACAGGGTAATGCACAGTCTCTCTTCCTAACATTGAATTCTGTTTTTTGTACAATGGAATAGCTTTTATAGCATAGGGTGAGAATGTCTTCACCCTAGAATAGATTTCTGGATGGCTGTAAGGATAAGAAAAAATAATTTAAATAAAGAAGGAAACCCAGGACTCTTGCAAGCCACCAAGTGACTTGACTCATGAGCTTTAGCAGTTCCAGGTGGAACAATTTCAGAGGTTAGCACAGCCAGCGGTTTGCTCTCTCCTGCAAGCAAATGGAGCGGCATGTCAGCTTCTCAGCTTCTTCATGAAGTGAAGCAGTTTGAATTTATAACCTGAGCTGTGACCTTCAGCACCCAAGCAGCAAACACTCATCTGAGTGGCTCCAGAGTGTGAGTGAGGATGATCAGTGAGGACTGCCCAAGGAACCTGCCAAGGCTGGAAAAGCAGAGTTGGACTGTTGAACCACCCGCTGGCTGGGGCCTCGACATTGTAATTGTCTATCAGGGGGATGTGGGTCAAGATTTTGCAGAGCAGCTGATCTGCTGGGAGGGCTCCAACAAAATCTGATGGATAGAGCCTCTTGGGGAAGAGCAACAGGTTAGTAGTTTATGGATCCTGCCTGAGAGCTAACACACAAGAACTGTTTTCCTCCATCAAGGCTGAGAAACCTCTGGGTATAGAAGGAAGCAGAATTACAGACAGCTGGGTTAGTATTCATCTCATCTACCTTTAGACGTTTCTTCTGCTAATGTTTCTATATAAACTGGTTATGCCAGGTTCCCATTGATGAAAAAGAGGCCCCGCTGGGATGTGACTCATCAGAGTGATGATTTCAGCATCTTACAAGCTCTTTAAAATTTTACTATAAGGCTTCTTTATGTTGCTATGTTTATTGTTGATACCTAATTATTGTTGTCTTCTGATAAAGCTGCTGTAAGAACACTATCCTCTCTTTAAAAAAAATTATTTTGTTTAAACATCTGTTTCATAAAAGAGTTGTAAGGAGAAAAGAGATTTAGGGTTTCTCTCTTATGAAATGCCAGGAAATAAGGAAGGGAAGTAGAGCTGAATTTAGATGGATCCATAGGCTCTATATATTTGTGACCTGACACACTAGCCATTTGCTCATTATTCCTCTTCAGCATTTAATAAGGCAGAATAAAGGCTTTTATTTTATTAAATATTAATTCACCTTTTCATATTTTTAGGGAAGGCTATAGGAATAAAGTATTGATGGAGGAAGATAACTGAAGGGATGAGTAAATGAGGCACAATTTCCCTGATTTCTAGCAAAAGCTCTTCTGGCTCTATGCTACTACTTTATCTAATTATATCTGATTTTTTTTCAACAACAAAACATATAGAAAAAGAAAAAGAGAAGAAAGCACAAACAGCTTGGCTCTTAAGAAAAAAAATTGTCACTGAAAGCAATTTTTTGCCTCTCTTTGTTTACTGGTGAAGGTGAAGCACTAACTCAACATGCAGGTACAGACGTGATAATTTACTTGTCAGTTATGTGGTGGAAAAATCACTTTTAATGATAATTGTTGTATTAAGTTGTGGGGTTTTTTTTAAATCATGAAGGCAGCTGACTATTCCTTTTCAACAGTGCACTCTACTGTTTTTTATTCCTGGCCCCTATCATTTTACATGCATTCTTTCACCAGCCAGAGTCAGAGAAGGATCTATTGTGTTTTATCATTCAGCACAGAGGCTATTTGTGGTCCCGAGTCTGTTCTTCTCTATCCACTTGGCAATGTTGTTCACTGTTATTAAGGATATGGAGACAGAAAACTTACCTATGATTTGGCATAATTCACTTGTTGACAGAATCAACCCTTACATTTCTTCAGATGCCATTTCTCAAGTATAGTAAATCTTAATCTTAAGCAGTAACTTTATATTCAATTTTTAGCACATCTATTGGACTGGTATATATAGTGCGTTTAGGTGATTTTATAATGTGTTTTAAGCATTCAAAATGAAAGCAAAGGGGAGCTACTTCTTTGGAAAGATAGTGGTTATTTAGCTCAACTGGTTAGAGGAAAAATAAGTTTTCTTTTTTGTTTGCTTGTTTGTTTCCAGCAGGAGTTATAGTATGGGGATAGTGTGTAGTTGACATAAATGGAATCATGCAAATTAATCTGTTTTGGAAACCTTCACCCTGGAAAGGCAGATGATGCATCAGCAATGGAATGAGCTATAAAGTAGCCATCGAAGTGAGAATAGAAAGAATTCTATGGAATGGACAGGCATGCAGGCAATGACGGTAGCTGTCATAACTAGTAGTACCTGTAGGTAGTAACATTGTACTTTTACCAGGAAGAGCACACCCAATTACAATGAGATTGAATTTCTCTTCACTTCTAATTAAGCAAATAATAAATTAAAATAGAAAGGAACATTCTGTCACATCTCAGTGCATGCAGCAGGCAAGGTGAACAAGGCCATGGCCTCCTTCCCATAACTTTAACCAATAAAGTATATGTCCATGAAGAGTTCAAATCCCAAGCTTTCTCATTAAAAGATCTGGAAGGACGGGACTTGATGTTAAGGGCCGTTAGCAAGGGAGATGCCATCATGTGTAACTTACTTGTCATGAACACACAAGTGCCTGTCATGTCCATAACTTACTTGTAGCTCTTAATGTTTTTAACTGTTAATATTCTGTCTAGCTCTCTAGATATTCATCTCTTTGCCAGCCCCCTTCTACTCATCACCTCAGTGCACATCAAGTTAAATCCAACTACCTACCTCCAGCTTCTGTACTCACAGTGAAGATGAAGCATGCATACCAATGATTATAATGTGGGGTATACCATGAAATAAAAAACTGAAGGAAAAGATTGCCACAGGGAAGAAAAGGTGAGAGACAAAGCTGGACTTCAGAGTATCCTGCTCCTACTGCTACCAGTGAGTTGGGCAGCAGAAGGTCTGAGCTTGCTGTTTTCCAAGAAAGTTTATCCCATTCTCCACTCCTACAGCATCAGCCACAGAATCACAGAATTGTCACAGTTGGAAAAAAAACCTCTAAGATCACTGCATACAACTGTCAACAACAACAAAACCACAAAAACAACAACAAAAAGAAACCACAAGAAATAAAACACCTCACCAATCCACTAAACCATGTCCTGAAGTGCCTCATCCACATGTTTTTCAAATACCTCCAGAGACGGTGACTCCACCACCTCCCTGGGCAGCGTGTTCCAGCACCTGACTACTCTTTCAGTAAAGAAATTCTTCATAATATCTAATCTAAACCTTCCCTGGTGCAGCTACAGGTCATTTCCTCTTGTCCTGTTATTTACTTGAGAAGAGGCAGCACCACCTCAGTGCAACCACCTTTCAGGTAGCTGTAGAGAGAAATAAGGTCTACCCTCAGCCTCCTCTTCAAACAAAACAATCCCAATTCCCTCAACCTCTCCTCACAGGACTTGTTCTCCAGACCGTTCACCAGCTTGGTTGCCCTTCTCTGAACTTGCTCCAGCAACTCAATGTCTTTCTTGTGGTGAGGGGCCCAGAACTGAACACAGTACTCGAGGTCTGGCCTCACCAGTGCCAAGTACAGGGGCACGATCACTGCCCTTCTCCTGCTGGGCACACTATTTCTGATACAGGCCAGGATGCCGCTGGCCTTCTTGGCCACCTGGCCACACTGCTGGCTCATGTTCAGCCAGATGTTGGCTAGCACCCCCAGGTCGTTTTCCACTGGGCAGTTTTCCAGACACTCTTCCCTAAGCCTGTAGCAATGCCTGGGGTTGTTACGGTCCAGGTGCAGGACCTGGCATTTGGTGTTGTTAAACCTCATACAACTGGTCTTGGCCCATCGATTCAACCTGCCCAGATCCCTCTGCAGAGCTTTCCTACCCTCGAGCAGATCAGCACTCCCATCCAATTTGGTGTCACCTGCAAATGCTGATGAAGCATTTAATCCCCTCATCTAGAACATTGATAAATATATTGAACAAGACCGGCCCCAAAACTGAGCCCTGGGGGACACCACTGGTGACCAGCCGCCAACTGGATTTAACTCCATTCTCTACAGCTCTCTGGGCCCAGCTGGCCAGACAGTTTTTAACCCAGCAAAGAGTACACCTGTCTGTGCCACCAGCTTCTCTAGAAGAATGCTGTAGAACATGGTGTCAGAGGCCTTACTAAAGTCCAGGTGGACAATATCCACACCAGAAACAGTGATGCTTCCATAAAAAACAGCAAGAAGCCTGATTCCTCATGGCTGTGGTATAGCTCATTTGGTATGCGAGAGTCATATGACTATTTTGTCATCCTCAGCAATTTGCTGTTATTTAACCAAGACCCCTTCATCCCAGTCATGACCACTGTAGGCCCAATCTGCCTGAAATGAGCAGCTTGTTTGATTTTGCTTACGGATATCACCATCTAGTCCAATTTTAATGATGCAGTTTTAATAAGGCTGCATTTTCCTTTTCGTTCCTGTCTTCCTTCTGACATAGCAGAGCCCTTCAGAATGTACTAGCCCTCACAGCAAGACCCTCACAGAAAGAAAGGCAAAAAATGTTCTCAAAATCTGGCAGTACTTGAAAAAAAAAATCTATATTAAATATATTATAAGAATCTGGGGAGGAGTAACCTCATGCACTGGTACAGGTTAGGGGTTGACCTGCTGGAAAGCAACTCCATGGAGAAGACCCTTGCAGTCCTGGTGGACAATAAGTTATCTATGGGACAGCAATGTGCCCTTGTGGCCAAGGAGGCCAAAGGTACCCTGGGGTGCATTAAGAATGTGATCAGCAGGTCGAGGAGGTTCTTCTTCCCCTCTACTCTGCACTAGTGAGACCACATTTGGAGTACTGTGTCCATTTATGGTCTCCCCAATTCACGAGGGAAAGGGAAATACTGGAGAGAATCCAATGGTGAGCTACAAGGATGATTAAGGGACTGGAACATCTCTCTTATGAGGAAAGGATGAGAGACCTGGGGCTGTTTAGCCTGAAGAAGACAAGGCTGAGAGGAGATGTTGCCAATGCTTATAATTATCTAAAGGGTGTTTGCCAAGAGGATGGGGCCAGACTGTTTTCGGCGGTGACCAGTGATAAGATGAAAGGCAACAGGCACAAACTGGAACACGGGAAGATCCATCTGAACATAAGGAAAAACTTCTTTCCTGTGAGGGTGATGGAGCACTGGAACAGGCTGCCCAGAGTGGTTGTGGAGTCTCCTTCTCTAGTGACTTTCAAAACCTGCCTGGATGTGTTCCTGTGTGGCCTGTCCTCGGTGATCCTGGACTGGCAGGGGAATTGGACTCCATGATCTCTCGAGGTCCCTTCCATCCCCTAACAGTCTCTGATTCAGTGAATTCTTTTTCATTTTATCATCCCTGTATCTCCTTAAATTAATTTTATATACAGTTTTGTTGTGAAAAGAATTAGAGATAAAGTAGCCTATGTGGGTTAGGATGGTTTTAGTATAATTTTTCCTTTTCCACCAACAGAGGGAGTCAGGCTATCTTTCACCTCCAGAGCTTTTGGTCATAAGGCTTAGTTATGTGAGATCAGTAACTTCTCTGTGGGATTGGCACATGTTAGGGCAGGAGATCAGCTAGATCTCGGTTTGTAATTTTTGGAAAATTATGGTGCAGTATAAACTAGCACAGACTGTGTGAGATTAAATCAGAATAGCTGATGTATTGTGGGCTGAATGGATGTTGTGCCAATTATGAGATGCGTATTGAAATTTTGCGATGTGGTGCACTCCCTTAAGGACTAGCAATGAGATCTGTTAATTGCATTATATTATCTATGGTAACTGCACCATTAATGCATGTCAGCACCACTCCTGACAGGCCTGGCTTGAGGGGTTTTTACTGCCGTAGGCAAACTTGAAACTGTGCACCACTCTTAGCCGCATTTACTTCCACAGTAAACAGTCAAAACAGTCAGTTGTATCTAGGTCTCAATTTTAAATTATACACCAGTTATTTTTTTAAGTAATTAAGGCCATATTATCCACCTCAACAGCTGAAAAGTGTTTTATGAAAGAGTCTTCATAAAAGTAATTACATTTCTTCCATTTCTTTCTTCGCATTCCTTTCCCGATCCCTCCTAGCCAATGAAGTACTTGTGAATTTGCACTGCTTAGTGAGGACTTGGCAAATGCAAAAAGAGTGAGTTTGGGAAGAACAGATATTTGTAGCCACAGGCCATACACTCTCTGTGGCATCAAACCATGGCTGACCTGTAGGAAAATTCCAAAGAAAGTTAACACTGTGTATGTCAGTGCTCTCTACCTCAAGTTCTTCTCTGTGTCATTTTGTGTCTTGCATTACTCCCAAATTACTATTAGACCTCCCCAAATTCCTTGGTTCTAATAATAATTATGCTTCTATTGTACTATTATCCTTCATCACAATTTTGCAAAATCTTTGCCATTGATTTGGTTGGAAACTGCAGTGTCCCCTAAAGAACCAGCTTCTCCTTTCCTGCACAGAGCTATCTTGTACTGCTAACCCATCAATGCATGTGAGGACAATACACTCATGTTGTCTGGGCACCTTGACTTTGCGATCTTGGTCTCGGTGTTGCACTTGCTGCTCTATCCTTCTGGCTGTACAGGGATCCTGTGAATTCCTATGAGTTGAAGTTGACCATAAGGTTCTTTTGGTTACTATGTGTAAAGAAATGCAGCTTTTTTGGCTCTATTCATGCAAGCTTTACGTCCTGCCGAGCTTCCCTCTGGATATCAAGCTGTGTGTGAGAGGAAGTGGGTATCACCTCATCTTCTGTCCCACCCTCAATTCTGTCACTTGCTGCATGGTGGCTGTGGGGGGATAAAGTGGATGAAATGTCTTATGGTGGGTTAAAAGTCAAATTACAGATACATGGAGTGTAATTTGTTTAATAAGACCTTCTAATCAGGAATATTCTGTGTTATATCTGAGTAGGAATTAGATTATTTAATAGAGCTAAAAAATCCCAGGAATTTCTAGTCTGTTTTTTCCCTCTGCATTCAAACTATCTATATTTATTATGAACCAGAAAGTTGAAACAATCAGTTTGTAAATAATACAATACTTTCTGTAGTATTTTATTTGAAATTAATTATTTCTTCAGTCCCAGGTTGTAATATTTCATCTCACTGCACTGAATCAAATTGAAATGTTTGATATTCAATTGATGCATAATAACTCTTCCGTTGCCAAAGAAAAGTGTTGTGAACATTGTATTTTGCTTGTCCTATTTCACCCTGTCTTAAAGGAAGGCTAATTGGCTGTAGTATATTTACCATCAGCCATGTAAACTTTGTGACTCAGAGTATCCTACATGACTTGGTCATAGGGGAAGATACAGAGCATCACTGAATATCTTGCCAGCCCAGGAAGTCCATGAGAAATCATGGAGTTATGTAGCATCTGCATCACAGTTCCAGTGGGACTACCACGAGGTGCTGAGCAGATGCAACTTGACATCAGTGTGATTCAAAGGAAACATTCCTGCTCAATAAATCAAAGCATTTTGATTCGGTGGGACCACCCTGAAACAAATAACTTCATTTTTATTTCTTCAGTTTTGGCATAATCATTTTTTCCTATGCAGTAACCATAAATTATTTAACAAAAACTTCCCTGAAAATTCTCATATTTGCATTGCAATACTGTGTGTGCATATGTATATGTGCATATACAAATACAGATACATGTGTGTATATACACATACAGATCGAACAAGGCTTGCATGTGTTCCTCCTTGATTTCATTTACCTGGGATGCTTAGCTGCATTTTAGAAATGTGGGAAAGACAAAACCCCGGAAATGACACTTGCTGTATAAGAAAAAAGAGTTACTGTAGTTATGAGCATTGACTTTATTTTTCTTCTTTTCTAGAATTGTGACCATGTCACCTTGAAAAGTGAGTTGATTATGTGGTCCAAAAATTTGCATTAGAAAGTGTTTGTACTGAAGGACTGGCTGGCTCAAGGGATCAGTAAACTAGTGCAGGACCTTTCACCCCTTAGTCACCACCCTGACTGGCATAGGTGAGTAATAAAACCACAAATCTCTCTGCATCTGGCAGCCATTTGGATGAATAAATAAACTGAGTTGATAACATAATTTGTGGAGAAAAATCCCACATCTGTGCAATAATTAGGATGCTTTTTGGGTATCTCAGCAAACAGAGCAAAACCTGAAAGGGCATGGGGATTGGAAACAACAGTGGGTTGTGTTTCTTTGATATTTCCCATCCTGAATTATCCCAAAGCATTTTATAATTTATTAACTTAAGTCATATTCCAGTGTATATCTCACTGCAAATGCCAGAAACCAGGGTCTGCTTGAATTCAATCAACTGTTCCACTTGATAAGGAGAAGATGACTGAATTTGTTTGGATTTAAGATTTCCTAAAGAGGGAGTTCTGGGGCTCCGTTTGAAAAATAGGTACACAGGGCAGCAAGGCACTGACCTGGCTCCCTGACTCTCTTCCGACAGTTACTTGGCAACATGGCCCTGGCTCTCCCTCCTCACCAGAGTCCCCAGGACCTGCTTTTGGTTGGGGTTAATTAGATGTTGCTTAGTGCATTCCCTGGTTAATGTTAAAGTCTTCTGGGAGCTTTCTTGTGGCCTAAGGCTGAACTCACAATAACTATGCTAATGAATTAATGGGAACAAGCAGGAAAAGGGTGAGTTACAGAAAACTATCTGTCTTTTTAACCCTTGCATGAGCTGGTGTTAATGTAGGGCTGGCAAACTGCAAAACCTTGCTGGACATGAAATGGCTTCCCATGGAGCCACTTGGATGTATCCACAGTGCACTCCCAAGCATGCTGGTTCCAGAAACATGATGAGGAGGCACCCGAGCCCTGGCTCTGGAAGCTGCACAGAAGTATTTATGCAGAGCTTAAGCTAATAAACTCTGCCAGACCTGGGCTAGCCTGCACAGAGCCAGGATGGATGTCTCTGCAATTATAGCACCATTTATCAGCAAACTGGACAATTTGCCAGGGGGATAATGGAGAGCTGACTGTACATTGAATGTTTGTTTGCAATGAAAATTATGCGTTAGGGTTTTGACTCCAAAGCATCAGTGAATTAGAGTCAGACAGCTGACAAGATTTCTGTTCCTATCTGTCTGTTGGCTTCTTTCTCAGAGGTTTCTATCCCTGTGACAGGGATAGCTTAACAGCTCATGAAGCAGCTTCCGAGTAGTTTATAGCATGTTCTGTCGTTTTTTTTCTGGAATGATGGAAGTGATAAATAGTATTCATGGTAGAAGTTTCAATAAACCAGACTGATTCAGACACCTTGAACCCTTTCCATTCTGTTTTCTGCAGGTATGTCAGGTTTTTCATTAAGTTACAAAGAGGGAAACATTGTCTTGCTTCTGTCTGCATTCAGTCATTAAATGACTAACCGTGGTTGCAGAAAGAATGATGAACAACCTCCTACATCCACCCCAAATTTAGGCTGTTTTGGAGGCCTCTGGATGAGAGCTTGACATTCATGATCCAGCGCACCAAGAGGAGTAACCATCAAAATATGATACATGGGCAGAGCTCTGGGAGTCATAATCCAGACACGACAAAGATATAATAGCTGCAAAGATAAGAGAGGAAACTAGGAAGACCAGCTTCAAATGTTCTGTCTTGAATGTTTTAAAGCATGACATGACTGAGAGCAAGTGCACATGTTCATATACTTGTGGTTATGTAAGCATCTCTGGAAGGGCCAGAAAAAATATTATTTCAATTCAGTAATACAAGAAACATGCTAGAACTGCAATCTATTCTGAAATTCCCCATTGGTATGATATGGTAATCAGGGAAGATCAGATATTTAAATGTACAAGAAGAAATCTGTGGACAGCAAATAAAAAAGTAATAAATTATAAGGAGA
>JAAGNO010016264.1:32088-50718 GCA_033439905.1 Ceryle rudis | reverse complement strand
GCCGCATCCAGAGGGTAGTGGTCAATGGCTCAAAGTCCAGATGGAGACCAGTGACAAGTGGTGTCCCTCAGGGGTCCATACTGGGACCTGTCTTGTTTAACATTTTTATCAGTGACATAGACAGTGGGATTGAGTGCACCAGCAGCAGGTTTGCAGATGACTCCAAGCTGAGTGGTGCTGTTGATACACCAGAGGGATGGGATGTCATCTAGAGGGACCTGGACAAGCTGGAGATGTGGGCCCAGGTGAACCTCATGAGGTTCAACAAGAGCATGTGCAGGGTCCTGCCCTTGGGCCAGAACAATCCCCACTGTCAGTCCAGGCTGGGGGAGGAGGTGATAGAGAGCAGCCCTGCAGAAAAGGACTTGGCGGTGTTGCTAGACGAGAAGCTGGACACAAGCAGCCAATGTGTGCTTGCAGCCCAGAAGGCCACTTGCATCCTGGGCTGCAGCAAAAGAAATGTGACCAGCAGATCGAGAGAGGTGATTCTGCCGCTCTACTCTGCTCTGGTGAGACCTCACCTGGAACACTGCGTCCAGCTCTGGAGCCCTCAGCACAGGAGGGACATGGACCTGATGGAGCGGGTCCAGAGGAGGCCACCAAGATGCTCAGGGGGCTGGAGCATCTCTCCTACGAGGACAGGCTGAGGGAGCTGGGGTTGTTCAGTCTGGAGAAGAGAAGGCTCCGGGGAGACCTAATAGTGACCTTCCAGTACCTGAAGGGAGCTTACAGAAAGCCTGGAGAGGTCCTGTTTACAAAGGCCTGGAGTGAAAGGATGAGGGGCAATGGTTTTAAATTAGAAAAGAGTAGATTTAGATTGGACGTTAGAAAGAAGTTCTTTACCGTGAGGGGGGTAGAACACTGGAAGAAATTGCCCAGGGAGGTGGTTGAGGCCCCATCCCTGGAGACATTCAAGGTGGGGCTTGATAGAGCTCTGAGCAACCTGCTCTAGTTGAGGATGTCCCTGGTCTCAGCAGGAGGGTTGGACTAGATGACCTCGAGAGGTCCTTTCCCACCCAGACATTTCTATGATTATGACGTTCAAATTTGGACCATCCTTTTAGAAGTAGACTTCTGAATGTGAATCTGACATGTTTCAGTAATTAAAAGTTAATTTACAGGAAAAAAAAAAATGTCTTCCCCAAACCTCTGTTGCCTTGTGAAGCCCAAGTGTAAAGGGCTGAGAAGTCGGTTCATCATCTGCTGTTGATGCCTGGTTGTTAAAGCCAGAAATACTGGCAAGGTTGTATGCTCTGTGTGTTATTTTCCATGGGAAGAGCATGTGACTTTCTGATTATTTGTAAGTTTAGATAGTATGGGACTCACTGACAGGCTCTGCAAGAAATCAGATGTCACCTATCAGTAGAAGTAATAATGTGAAAAGACCATTTTCAGAAATAAGCCTTCAGAAGACTCCAAGAAGCTGAAAGTATGGAGACCTGTAGGGTAATTGTGGGGGGAAGCCCCATGTGTTAATTCATGTCAATTCAAGGAGTGGAAGGCATTAAAGGAGAATTTACAGTATATCTTATGTGTCTTGTACATAATATAACTTCATAAAACTGAAACAAATAATTTTGCCAGTTGGAAAGTAGGAAACGAATCCATGTGATGACTATAATATGGCATAGCAACCAAGTTTTAAAATAGTCAAATTCCAAAATAATGTTATAAATATGACATCAGGGGAAAAAAAAAAATAGTATGATGTGTTATTATATAGTAACAGAAACATAGGCTGGCTTGTTTGTTTATGAATTGCTTGGGATCTTATTGCTGCCTGGGGACTTTTAGGGGGGAGGAGGGCTGGGGTCTATGCCCTAATGCATAATGCACGTTTGAGGATGTGCGTGTGGTTATATTTTGTTTTGGCCTTCCTTGTTCCTGTGATACTTTGAAAGAGCTGAAGTTAGGTTTTCCCAGTTTGAATTTATTTTCAGATAAAATATGAACTGAATGTTTACCTTCTCATTTGCTCTTCTACTTTTAAGACTCTTAAGAGTTCTCTTGAAACTTTTGAGTCTTTTACCAGGACTTGACAGAAAATGATTAAAACTTCAGCAGCAAAATGTTACGAATTAAATTCTAAGAGTTGGGTGGGGTTTTTTTTAATGAACTTGAGCGTGAAGTTATTGGTGGATGCCAGCCTGCAGTGTGAAGCCTTTGCACTGCCCAGAGCAGCAGTGGGATTGGCAGCGGGTGCACGTGCACTGGGCTCCCACCCGGGAGGAGCTGCCTGGGTGGCAAGGCAGGCCAGGCTCGCTCTCGACTCCTACTTACCCCGGTGCCAGCTGCCGCTATGGAGCTTCTATTGTAAGAAATCGACTTGTGACCACAGTGTATGTCTTAACAACCGGGTGAATGCAAATGGCCTATTGCCATTCGGAGCGTGCACCCAGAAATGGGATGGGTTATGTCTTGCTCCACTTGTACAGATGTTCTGCTTTATGAGTAGCTCATGCAGTTAGGTCATTTGAATATGCTTTTCGTTTGAGGACTCGTGATTTCTAATTTAGGCAGGTCTCATCCTCAGTCTACAGCATTGATTCAGATATACAGTCTTCTAGTAGTTAATTTAACCAAACAGGGTTTTTTTCAGAGAACTGCTAAGAATTAAACATGCATTGCAACCAGAAGTTGAGGTGTCTTCACAACTAGAATTGTTCCCTTCTATTTCCTCTTCTGTTTTAATTGTCAGGTGATGTACTCGTTAGAAATACCAAGTCCAGATTAATATATTGTCCCTGGGTGGTACCACTGCTTCAGATTACCTTGGTGGGCATGTAGGTATTAAATATTGAAAGCTGTTTTCATGTTCTCATGTGGTGAAGCTCTGTGTAAACAAGTCTTATTTACTGAGCAGTTTGGGAAGCATGTACACACCGGTATGCCTTAGGAAATCTGCCATTCAAGCCTTTGTCCTGATTTTCTCTGGCTGTGATAAATGGAGTGGTAGACAAGGAACTGTAATAGTGAGTGTTACTGACAGGAAGAAGTATTGGCCTGAGAATGTGAAGAAAATCTGTTTAAGCTCACGAATAACTTAAGTGCTTACTAACTACTGTCCCTAGACTGCATGAAACATTTTTCAGTCTGTTTTCCAAAGGAATTTGAAAGCAAAGGTCTCTGATGTTGTATAAAATAGTATCTTTATGCTTTAAGGATTTGTACTCAGTTTGTTAAATCTGGAGACAAACAAATATAAGCTCATCTTATGAATTTATTAGGAAAGCAAGAAGTACATTGAAGAAGAATGAAGACATTATGAATACTTTAAATCTACATGGAATGAATGTTCTCATGCTATAGAATGTAATACTAACATACAAAACCTGTGAATGGCATTGCTAATTAATGACTGTAGTTGAGCACTTCACAGTTAAAAAACCCAACCAACAAAAGAAACCCACTTTGGGAAGTGATGACATGCAAGTTTTATTTGTTTTCCACCTCCAAACATGTATTGTTGAAAACAGGAGATGCTCAAACATTACATATGTTTAACCCTTACCTTATTATGAGTAATTTTGAGATGTTTTTACACTTCTGTATCAAGAATGGGAAATCCTTTCCTTCTTTGCTGAGAGCTAAATGAGCATTTCTGAGCTGGTCTAGCTCTAGCAAGTTAGAGGAAGAAACTTTTAACTCTTTTTAACTCTGAATTCCCAGTTTATGATTTTTTTTTTATGACTTCACAAACCATTGATTATTTAGATATTTATTTTTACTCCAGAGACATAAAGGCAGAAACCTGCAGACTGGTTATGGCAAAAAGAAGAGTAACTGTGGGTAGCCTGTTGTGTTTCCCATAGCAGATGCAATTTCATTCAAAAATGGAGTTTTGCATTAGATTGCCTCACAAATGTCATCATTTGTTGATGCAAATAATTTAAAATCCTGTGAATGATGGGTTATTATTTCATGACAGATCTAGATTATTTTAATTAATTATTTGAGGGTTTAAATCTTTAAATTTTAAACTAAGTTTCAGGTGAGCTAAGCTCTTCCCCGAGGAGCTTTTCCTGTGTTAGCAGTGGAAAAAGATAATATTTTCTGCGTAATTCTCTAATGGGCTGTTGTACAAGACTTCTGCTTTGCTTTTGATTTCTGGTCTGTGCCCAGCATTTTAGGGAACAATTTGGACAATTAGAAGATATCACCAGAAACATATTTTCTTGTCAGCTGTGGAAGAGAAAAGATTAAGGCCTATTGAAGTATATTGCTTTGGTACAGTTGGTGAGGACTGCAGAAATGTAATGGGAAACTAAATGAGGCACTGATAACCTCATATATGAAATTTCTATAGACTGCCCAAAATAGAGACAGGTTTATTAGTGTTACTTTCATATTCTGATTGAAGTAAGTATTCCTCTTTCTTAAACTATTTTTCATATATGTATATAACTATACACAGTTATAAAAAGGTAACAGCACTAGTTGCTTTTGGGCTGTGGGGATTGAACCAGTGCTTGTTTTCCTCTTCTTATGATTACTTGTTGAAAATGTGATACATTTAGGTCATATTTGGCATGTATTTAAACTGAGCCTGAGACTTGATTTATGAAAAAGAGGCAATAACGAACCTAAATTGTGTTTTCCCTTGTGTGGCTATTGCAGCCAAGCTGCAATTTATTTTGTAGTGTCTCAAGTTAGGAGAGAAGATACATTCATAAAGTAGGGTAAAGAGTTCAATCATTAAACTTTTTTCTTTTTTTCAAGTTAGCTTTCATCATCATGCCTTTAATTGTGTTAATTGCTTCAAAGGATTTTCTTGGAGGCTAGTTGAAGAGCAGAATCAAAGGGAAAGAGAAATTGCCTTAAGCAAAGTGGTTTTGGTGAGAACATTCTTACAGTAACTTATGGGAGAGACATCACTAAAGCAGTCACTTTTAAAATCCCTCTACTCTTCATGCTTTTTTTAAAAAATATTTACTTAGAAATGAAAAGCACAATCTTTCAGAATACTGTATTTCAATCCCTGCAGCCGGTGGTAGAGAGCAAAGTGTTTGTCCTGTAATTAATTTCTCACATATTTTCATTTTGTATATCTGTTGAGGACAGGATACTAAAGTAGATGAATTCAGTTGTTGAATTTGATAAGCTCTCTGGCCTACTTTTCTCACTCCCCCTGCTACTAATGTTCAGTGTTTAGAGTGCTCTCTGGTCTCTCACATAAGAGGCCCAGGAGTTTCTTCTGTCTTTTTTTCTGGGCAAATCGTGGCAACTTCATGTGCGCATCACTGTTTAGGGCTATGGGCTTAGAACCCTGGCAGTAACACACTGCCCCAGATACTTTGAGGTCAGAGCGTGTCTGTGTTCTGCTTCCCACTTCGTTATGCTGTGGCGATCCCCGAGAAGAGGCAAAAAACCCCCCACTGCTTACCAGGGTGCAAGAGCTGGAATATTAACAGAAAACTTCATGAGAAATTTAAATGTGGGTAAATGGCATTTTGTGATGATTGGGGTTTTTTGTATAGTTGAGTACTCTAGGAAGCAACTGGTCAAAATTCACCCATGATGTTGTGCAATTGATATACTTAACTTTTAGGGTGTGGTGTGTTTTTTTGGTTTTTTGGGGTTTTGTTTTTTTTTTTTATAAAACTACCATCAGCTATTGTGACATCCTCCATTCAAACACTACTTGCAGTTAACTTTGCAAATGCTTAACAAATGATATAAGATTCCTTTGGTTGTTACACATTCAATATAAATTATTAATATTGGAATATAGTAACAGTTTGGGGTGTCAAATAGTGAAAACATTTACAGAAAATGTTTAAATTCATTATGCCAAGGAAATGGGAGCTCTTCATAGGCATCCTGTGATACTAAAAAAAAAAAAATCTATATGTAAGGAAAGTTACATCCAGCCCGATTTATTTATTTTTTAGCTTCATGCACAAATGGTCATAACACATTTTTAGGCCAAGGCAGAAAGTAATCTCCAGGTAACAATATTCTGTGCTATTTTAAGGGTGTGTGCCCTACCGATGATTTTTAAAGTACAAAATAATGATGGCATACCGTGCAGAGGTCTTGCTTGCCTGAGGCAAATGGTCTGAATGCGCTAGATGCAGACTTGTGTTTGCTGATGAAAGTGTTGAAAAGGAGATGGATTTCCTTGGTTTGTGGTTGATTTTTTGTGTGTGTGTGTTGGTTTAATTTACCTCTTTTAATTTGCTATTTATTATAGTGCATTTAATGAACACCTGAAATATTTTACACAGAATAAAAAAAATAAGTTACTTAAGGGCTTCAAGGAAGGAATTTTGAAGCTCAGTTTTGGCAAAAGTAAGATTCAGTTGACTGCTTGATGCTGGCAAGAAGAATGCTGGGCAATTTTGGTCCCAATTTGGGACCAGGTAGCTTTTCAAGCAAAGAATGAGGGTCTTGACAGATTTTTCTAGCAAGTGGACAACAGGAGTTTTACCACTATGTTATTAGAAAATAAAGCTAATGAGAGAGGAAGGAGTCAAGAAGGCTAAGAAATGCCCGGATTTCACGAAGGAAGAGAGGACAGCAGTATGTTATACAAGTCAGATGAAAGAGGATTCGGGTGGAGTGTGCGTGCCGAGGGACTGGTCACAGTGAGGTTGTTAGAGATATGTATGAAATGATTCCAGTTTGCATCCAGAGCATTCCGGTGGTGTCAGGATGTTTTCGACCATGTAGTGCTTTTAAAAGCTAAGTACTGTGTATGCTTTTTTCATCACTTTAAATGGAAAACAACAGAAAGATGTAGTTCAGCAGACTAGCAGCTCCCCTTACGGACAGGAGTTCATGAACTTATTTGTCTTGCAGTGCATGTCAGTGCTGTGCATACACGGTCTGACAGCCTTTTTTTTCAGCATCAGTGTATACCTGTCAAGTAAAACTGGAAATAGTTAGCATTTTTCATAGTAATCTGAAGAGAACAGATAATACATAGAGGAATGGAGTGTGGCTTTTTTTAATTGAAGAGATGTGAATAATATACTAGAAGAACAATAGGGGAAGAGAACCTTTACTAATTAAAACTTTGATGTAATACAGAAGTGATGGCGGTGTCTGAGTGTGCAAATGACCAAACATTAGCTTATTGCAAACGTATTTGGACACAGGAATAGGAATTGCTTTCCTATTCTGTTGGGATTTACAAATATTTAGTGTAATAGCTTTCTGTTTTGTAGTGAAGTAACTTCAGTTTCAGTTTGTAATTTGCTGAGGGTTTTAATGGTTCATCTGAAATCTTGTGTTGACTCTTGTAACAGCTCTTGTGGTTTGAATCTTTGGAATAGAGGTGTTAAAGTTCTGCAGAGCTTTTCCTTTGGCAAGGGAATTTCTTGGGTATAGTGGGCTTTGCAAAGTGTTACTCCTGTTGCCTTAGTCATTGTGTTCTTGCTTCTCAGTGTCCTGGTTCAAAAGAAATTGGGGGGGTGGGGGGAATAAAATCTGTGGCGAAACAGGAGAGAGCAAGAAAATCCCTAGAATGTCAATCTCCTTTACCTGGAAGACAAATGAAAGCTGTACTGATTTTGAGGAATGTTCTGGAAAATAAGATTTGTATCAAACTACTGTGTAGTAGTCACCAGAGGTTTAGAAATAAACCAAATCTTTTTTTTTTTTAATATTTTCCCAATTTAATATTAAGACCATTTGTTCTGTATAGGATAAGTACAAAAGAGATAATGATTATTGGCATATTATTGCTGTTTGAGTTCTGTTTTCCTCCGGGGGGGGGATAAGATGGAAGGAAAACAATCTTTGCACCTACAAGAAGACAAGTAATACTTTGGAAGCCTCTAAATATTTGAGGTTTTTAATGATTCAGGGGAAAATTGCAGGTAAACTGTTTTATTAACTAAAAGTCTTCTTCCTGAATATATTGAATAGTTTAGTTCAGAAGGCATGGAAGAAATCGTTTATGGTTTTGTTGGCTGCTAAGTGATGCAGTAGGGTAGTTTTAAGAAGTGCCTTAAGGCTCATTATGTTGAGCAAAAGCAGCAGAATTAGCCAGAGAGGTCTTGGAATGTAGTTTCACAAGCGGCTGATGGCTGTTGCTGCTGGAAGAGAGAGATCACACCTTTTTCTCTTCCCTTCCTGTTGTCTGTGCAGTTCTGCGCCTCCTGTGCATTGGCTGTGCGGTCGGTCTGGCCTTTCTGTGAACTACTGTAATTTGTTAATCCAGGAAAAGAAAAAAACCAGGTGTCTTCATTTTGAGTTTGTTTTCTGTTGGGATGATGCAAATCACTGATGGAGGTGGTTTAATGTGTACTCTCTCTCAATGCGCGGTATTTAGGTTCCTCAGTGAGGCTGCATTGCTTTGGAGAATTTACTGCTTCCTAAGGACACTTTTGCCCCAGCTTCTGGAGTAGCTTCTGATCTCTATGGCACCTTGTGCAGTTCTTCTAGTTCTCTGCCATTTCTCCTGTAGCTGAAATGAAAAAAGGTTGAATAATTCTCAGCTTCTCTCTTTCCAAAATATAGATGAATGGTCTTGCATATTGTAGTTGTCCTTCTTTGCCAAACAGATTGGTTTCATTTATTTGTAAGCAACATTTATAACACGGTTCTACAAACAGGCAACAAAGAGTACTATCAAGCAACATTTTCAAGCATGTGTCTAGATTTTTCTCTCTCTACCCCTTCACTTCAGGATCGAGTTAGTAGTGGAGCACGACTGTTGGCATTCCTTGTACGTGTCTGGCAGGAGCAAGCGTTCTCTCTCTCTTCATCTTAATACAGCGCTCAGTGTAGGAAAGGATGTATGTCTTTCACAGGCTGTCTAGCCTTGCGAGGTGAATAGGTGTCAAATATGCCTTGAATATTTTTATGGCTGAGGCAAAACTAGTTTTTAAAAGAGAAGATTACAGATGGGTGTTCCTCTTCAGGATAGCCACGGTCATGTCCAGTCACTTCTACATGTTTTCTGAAATCTAAGTTGCCTTAGGAACTAAATGCATTTAAATGCTATTTTTAAAAATACCTTGTCTGAAGAATCTCAGAGAAGCTGAGCTGAGAATGGCTACCCTCCCAGACAGGGTAAGTGGGATGCTTAAAATCTTCCAGCTGTTTGTCAGATACGTAATTCTCTGCTCTGAACTGCTGTACCATCTGTCTCACTAAAAGAGGTGCACTGAGCAGGGAGAAAAACATCTTTCCAAGTCAGATGAGTCTACTGCACCCTGTGAGATAATCAAGTCACAGATAATTATGGGAACAGTGAATTTTAAGTTTTATAGGAATAGCTTCATAAAAGACGTGAAAGATGAAGTTTGAATGGGTATCTCAAAGGAGCAACATCATATATTTTTGTATGCTATGTGATTTTGTTGTTGTTACTTAGCCTTATATGTAGATAAGAGGTTTTGTTTCCTCTGTAACGTGCTATTTTTATTTAAATTAATGGTGTTAGCTAACAATTATTTTATATTACCTATTACAAAAGCCTTATATTTGATAAATAACGTTTTATCTGAAATTTCTGAGGAGATCTGAAAGGTGCAGCAGGAGGACCGGGTAAATTTTATAGACGTGAAATAATCAAGATGCTTAAAAGATGAGTTCAACAGTACAATTCAATGAACATGAAATTAACGAAGTGTAAAAGGCCTCCGACAAGAAAAACAGGAAAGAAGTTTCTTAGCCCCTAGTGCCATCTGCAGGATTACCACTGGAACAGGCAGAGAAAGTATGAAACAGGAATTTGGGTGGCAGCTTGCAGTGCCTGATAAGAAAACAAGTAAGTGTCACCTGCAACAAAACCTGGTGAAACACGATTTCTTTGTCGCACTAAGTTCCAGAACTATGTATACATCAAGTTGTTTTCAGCTTATGAGCGGTGTTAGGTTTGTTGGGTGGGGAATACACCGCGTCGTGAGGTTTCTCTACACATATTCTTTTCAGCTTCTGTGGTAGCAGGTGGCTTAAGCAAGTTTTCTTTCTTTAGATTTGTTGAAAGAAATATCAGTTATTTAAAATCATACATCCACTACGAGCCAATTTGGGGATGACTGGCCCTTTGGCTCTGCTTCCTTTTTGAAAGCTATCTGTTCAAAGAGGAGCTACGGACCCTAAATATTTTCCTAGTATTACTTCCAATGGCATTTATGTCAAGGTGCACATCAGAAATAATGATCTGCAGCTCCCCTGCTAGGTCTGTATTTTTGTAGCATTAGAAAAGAATTGTTTTCTCCACATAACAGTAGGCAAGCTGAGTGTAGATACAGATGCTAGCAGTAGGCAAATGATGTATACATGAAAGGATATAAATAACCAAGAAGAATTAAAGTTGGGGTTTTGGGAGAGAGGGAGTGTGAGCTGAAACCTTAAGATGGAGGTGATAAGGATGATGATATCTGTAAAATTGTCAAGCCCAAGGAGTTGCCGCTGGTTAAGAGTACAAACCTGCTGTTCGGCATGTGGCTTCAGCAAGACGTCTGGGAGTGTTCCCATCTGCTCGGCAAGAGCTTAGCATTCACGAAGAATGTTTTCTCTTGCCTCTGACGGAAGCTCTCCCTTGTCAGAAGCTGACCTGACCTCAATTACTTACCTATTCATCACTTTCCTCCTGACTGTTGCAACGTGATACTCCTGGGCATGAATCCTGCAGTTCCTCAGAAGCTCCAGCTGGTTTAGGGTCTTGTTGTGTTGTCATCTCGGCAGCATTGGCTGCCATGAGTTCAATCTGATCTTCCTTTCTGTGTTGGCTTTCTGCAGAACAGCAAGCTAAGGAATTGGTCCTTCATCTTCAGAGTGCTTGCTGATTGGAGTTCAGCATGCATAAAGAGCTGCAGGAAGCTGCAAGGGGAAAGCTGTGGCTGCTTGCGGTGCTTTCCTTTTGGGGTGAAAATCATATGTGGCAGAATGTTCTCTGGAACTGATCTCTTGCCAGAATGGTAGGTCCCTTTGTGACTAAAGACCTCCTCACCCTCCGTCGGGCAGTTTTCTGATAGGTGTCCATTGTACACAGAAAGTTAATCATGTACATTTTCAGAGTATCTTAGATTTGGGACAAAAATTGCAGCCTGTGTCTACCAGGAGTTAATTTTTACGATGTCAACACCTTCATCTGAGGTTGCTGTTGTGGACAGGCTTTCTAATGAGCACAGGGAAATGAATGCTTCAGAAAGCACAATCTGTGGCATCCTGTGCTATGTTACTAAAGTAAATTCAATGGATGTCTTTCTGAGGAGCCATGCAGGAGGGAGGTGAATGATGCATGCTGACAGTATTTCAGGTCTACAGGCATCACTACTTCAGCTAAAACTCCAAATCTGTAAAAGTCAATAGTCTCTTTATTTGAAAGAGTCTTTGGATCAGTGTAGGCAAGTGGATATGGGAGGGAAAGGTTTCAAAGTGGTATCAGAGGTCTGTTGAGGACTTTGTTGCTGCAGGAGTGGAGATCAGACATATGATGGAAGTCAGGTATACAGGGCTGGTCCTGTACTTTTCTCTTGTGAAAACCTGAATCAAGAGATTCTTTTAATCCCAGGAGAGTGGAGTTTTTCCCCAGATACATGAGCTACCACAGAAGGGACACCAAGACTTTGCAACAGAAGCTGGATTAGTAAAGTGGCTTCAACACTGAAAGACTGTCTTTACTCATACGGCTGTTCTGATGATCTTCTGAAAGCAAAAAGGAAGCCCTCTAGCAGGATGAGGGATAGGAAGATGCAAAGGCCTTAACTTTGACTTTCTTTGTAAGTAAGCTTTTTCTTCTTAAAAAAAAAAACCCAAGAAAAAAGCTGTAGGAAAGCTGTGTTCCCGTGATTGACAGACTATGTCTCTCTGGCCTCATTAACCTAGCGTTATGTTTCAGAATTGTAAGAAGTTTGCAATTTCTGAACCAGTTCTTTGCTTGGACCAGACCACAGCTAAAGTTCTGAAGTATATTATTGCTCCTACAAGCCACCAGAGAAAGTAAATAAAGAGAAAAATGTAGCTGTATTCTAACTGCACAGACTTTGTCAAAATGCCCATTAAACAAGTAGACTCCCACTTGACTTCCCCTGGGAATACTTTGCCTTATTATTCTGACCTTTTTTTAAATGAAAAATAAAATAGGAAATCAAACTTCTGACGTGAATGAAACATTATCAAAAAGCAAGGACGTGTAGAAATGGTGCTGATGCTAAATGAACAAAATGTGGGAAGGTTGTCATTGGGCACTTGCATTTCAGATGTGTGGAAGGAGTAAGTGTGTGCTCATAGCAGAGCACCTGGAATGAGATGTTTCCATATAGAAGCAGAAGTCCACTTCTTGTGGTAGTAGTATTTTAATCTGCAGGGTAATGCTGGATTTCATTGTCATTTGTGTCCTGTTTGTTTTGATGCCATCTTGGTTTAGAATCCTAGTGGTGTTTAGAGAGTATGCAGGGTTAAAATGATGTCTCAAACAGCAGGTACTAGTATGTGACGTCAGTTCTGCTTCATATAAAAAAAAGCATCCATTCAAATCTGTTAGAAAGTCCAAGAGAAATCAGTATTTATTTGCTGTTGCTTAAGAGCTAAGTAGAAACCATGAACAGTTTGGGCAGAGCAGAAGATGTTTCATTGTTTAAAGGTGGATGCTAAATAAAATGCCTTTTACTGTTCTTTAGCTGAACATAAATGTATATAAGCTCCCTCTCCATAATTGATTTCCAAGGGCCTGTGGATAAAAGAATAATTCCATTAGGCAAGATGTATGTACTTCTGGCCCAAGTTCTCTAATTTGAATGATTTTCTTCAAAAAGAATTTGCCTATGAACGTATGCGCGCCAAAACCAGCAAGGTTAACATTAGCATGAAAGAGTAAAAGCAGATGCCAAAGTTGATCCTCGATTAGAAGAGCTTTCCTCTCGGTTTTAAGTGACAATGACATGGTGGGGAAGGTTTTCAGTGCAGCCTGCAAGACTGCAACAATGAATTTCTGTTCGCAGAGGGTATGGCATAGTTAAATCCTCACATGTCGTGCCGAATGTCTGTCACATCATTTCATTTATTAAGATATGAACCCTCTGGGCAAACCAAAGAGCAAAACTTAGATCGCTTCTCAGGATAGTATTTTTACAGCTATTGAAAACTTCTATGTTAGCAGGGCACCAAATTTATGTTAAGGTATTTGTGTGAATGTTTTTCTTTCTTTGTCCCTTTATATGTGGGAACTTCAGAAGGCTGCTGTAGAAGTTATTAGGACCAATAATTAGTTTTGTAAGTTAGCTACAGATGTAGAGTCATTACTTGTTCTGTGCTGTGCTTCAATTCCAATGAATAAAGTGTCATTTTAAGAAATTGATACAGTAGAGTGCTTCTGTCCTTAGAGCTTGAGGAGTTAATACTGATATTTCTGTTCAAAAGCAAGAGCACAGATGGAGAGAGAAGATTTTTCTCTTTAACCTTTCTAACATAATATGACAGAAAACAATTAATATTCTTCCTTTCATGGCAGTGAAAACAGGACTGTGAAAACTTTGGGTTGGGGCTTTTGGTTTAATCTCCTAGCTTCTTTGAGCCTTTTTCCCCCCTTCTTTGTCTTTTCTTCTTGAAAAAAAGCCTAACTAGCTGGGGTTTTTTTGTTTGTTTGTTGGTTTTTTATTTGTTTTGTCTTGTTATTTTAACTGGATTTGGTCTTTTTTCAGTGGTGCAGGACAAGAGGTAACGGGCACAGTGATAGGACAAGAGGTAACAGGCACAAACTTGAACATAGGAAATTCCATCTAAACACATGGAGGAACCCCTTTACTTTAAGGGTGGCAGAGCCCTGGAACGAGCTGCCCAGAGAGGTGGTGGAGTCTCTGACTCTGGAGACTTTCAGAGCCTGCCTGGACACGATCCTGTGCAACCTTCTTTAGGTGAAACTGATCTAGCAGAGGGGTTGGACTAGATGATCTCCAGAGGTCCCTTCCAACTGCTACCATTCTGTCTTTCTGTGATTCATGGCTGTAGGAGTCCTGCTGGTAGTGAAAGACCTGAAAGTGAATTAATTTTCTAGTGTAGGGACAATGTGACACAAAGCTTTCACTCGGCTAAAGAGAGAAGCACCAGCCCATAGCTGTGGCCAGGACTCAGGAAAAGCTCTGCGGCCAGAGAAAACAGGGAACTTTCCCCGTGTAGATTCCTAGTTAAAATGTAGATTGAGGCACTCCCATTTCCTCTTGACTTTCTCTAGAACCTTCTAAGAGACCCCGTACTGTAGAATTATGGCCTGATGGGATGATATTTTGCCACGTTTTTGAGAAAAGAGGTAACTGTCAGCCAAGTCAAGTGCCTTTTGGAGAGGGGGAGTCAAAAGGTTTCTGCAACAGCTTTCCAAAAGGAAAAAGTTAAGAGTTCTTATCAGGAGCAGAAATTTTTCTGATTGTGGACTGCTGTGCTTGTCTTGGGAGTTCTGAGATGTATATGGATCCATATAGATTTAGACACTTATAAAATGGACACTTAAGTCTAGTAGAATTTAAGGATACTTTTATGGAAAAATTTCTGTTCTCCTTAAGTAACAGGGTCTTTCCAAGCTGTCATGAAATTAATTTGGGTGCAGTTTGTTAGAAATATTTCACTTTAAATGGTAATTTATGCTTACCAAAATGGCACTGGTTTTGTATCCTGGTTTATAAAATAAATATCTAAATCCTGCAGAGGAAGAGCTGGGCAGATGTTAAACACAGACTCACGGTGGCCCTTATAGTGGAAATCCTGGAAATTCCTTCCATGCTTTTGACATATATTTAGTTGCACGATAGTGCCTTTTTTTTTTTTTTTTGTGGGACCACAAAAGCTAAATTTTCAGGATCTGCTACCGGTAGCATACTGTAACTGTACAACATTATCTCAATACATGTGTTTGAGTGTTAAACCCCACATTTTTATAAAGGGTGTGCAGTCAGGTTACTGCTTCTGAGATGAGCTGTGAGCAGTGAATAATGTGCATTCACCTAGCCCAAAGCAAATGCAAAATCATGCAATGTAGCCTGACCTTTTCTCACTGCAGGTTAACCTGAGTCTAATTATCTTGGATTTGCCTCAGGCTAAGAGTGGACAGGAATCATAGCTTGGTAACTATCATAGTAGTAACTTTTTAACTCTTACTAACTTGCTTTTGTATTTACATCTTGTGCTAGTGGGGTTGGGGGAAAGGAATTTGGGATAGAACAAAGGAGAACAAAAGTGCTTGTAGCAGAAGCACTGGTCACCTACTGTAACTCTTAACTGAAGTTGGGGTATAGAGGCTTCAATAACTTAGAGTCCAAACAGCTTGAGGTCAATCCTAAAAATAAAAAGGGATCAGTAGTTTACTGTCAACAATACTTAGGTTGTTTTTGTTTTCCTTTGAGGTTGTGAGATAATGAAGCAGAATTGTAAATGTGCAGTGTCAAAACTTGTGGAAGTGTCTGAAGTGAAGTTCTTAAGTTTTAATTTTGTTTGGCCTTGTGGTATTGGAATTGACCTATACATTTTAAGTAACACATTTATTTCTTTAAACTTGCATAATTTTTATTAACAGTTATGAAAGTGGTTTTATTTTGTGTTTTCTTCACTGATTCCAAATAAGGTCACTGAATTGGGGATTCAATGCTCCAGGTTTAAAGAGCAAAGAAATAGCCAGTTTTAAGAGATGCTTGCCTTTTCTTTGTCCCGTAATTCATAAATATGGTACTTTGCTCTGAAAGTACTCTAGATGAGGTTAACAAAGTAAGGTCTCGGTCATGTGATGAGGTAGGTGTTGTGGCAATGCACTGTTGGAACTTTCCCTTTCAAAATGCCAGTAGGAGCTTTTTTTTTTCCCCTCTATTTTGAATGGTGCTTTCCTTGCAGCGTGTTCTGCAGTGAGATCTTGGTCATCACAGCTTGAGATAGCAGTTGAAAAATTTGTACCTTGTGTTATCAGGTCACTTCCAGAAGTTCATACAAATTTCTGAAGGTCACATTTGTGACAGTATAGCTGAAAACCGGGAATTTCACTACCTCATTACAACTACTGTTTAAGGTCATAAAACTGAAAAATATCCACTACATTCTAAATTTGCTAAGTGCCATTCTAACTTGGAATGAAATTCTTTCACAAGTTATCAAAACCCCTCTCTATGTAAAGCTTAAAACCCCACACTTACAAGCAACTTAGTTAAGCTAGTGATGGTATGTGCCAGGTATTCTCCATGTGCTTATGCCTTTATTTTGAGCGTGGTTCAAAATCTCCAACACTTCAGTCTAGTTTTTGTAGCTAGGAATAAATATACCAAATAAGCAGCTTCCAAATGGGAATGGCTTTATGCCATAGTTTTTCATGTAGCCATAGCGAAAAGTGAAGTCAGCTAGGGAAGTCTTGACTGGTAAATTTGACTTCAGAAGTATTTTAGCGAGTTTGCCATGAATTACCTGAAAATGCTGTGTATCTCTGGACATCTGAGACTTCTCATAACACGATACAGACAATTTAATGCTACACTTGCTGTGTGTGCAGCAGCTACAGCATCCCTGGGGGACTGTTGAAAAGATTCAGAAAAACATTCAATCTTTATTTTGAAGGAACAGTAGTCTTTTTTTTTTTTTTTTTTTTTTTCCCCCCCTTGTTAAGATTATGGCCAGCATCCATGTTATCCTCTTTCTTGACTTTGCTTTGAAAAAATAGTTTGGTCTGGAAAATGACCAGTTTTACTCTGAAGAAAAATATTTCTATAACACTGTAGGAAAAAGGGTGAAGTCTGAAGTACAGTACACTTGTAGTTTTGTTGCATTTTTTTTTCCATTTCACTCAAAACAACCTCCTGTTTTCATCTGAAACAGCTTTCCTTGAAAGTATTCTCAACATCTTTTCATGTAGTGTCTATAGCTGAAAAAAACCAACCAGTATAAACCTTCAGCAGTGCAGTAGATCACCTCATCCCACTTGTCACCAGTAGTGCTTAAGGGCACACTTAACTGCTGCCCAGTCTCTAAAATTTTAATTATTTTGCACAGAAATGGGATTGCTGATCACTGACCTGCAGTAGCATGTAATATTAGCCCTCGAGTTTAGATGAGGACGCATTTCTAGAGACATTCAAAATTATTAATGGCTATGAAATCATGCGAGAGCTCAGTGCCTATAGTGCTTATATCTGTCCTTAACTTTGTGAAGGGTTGTTCAGCTTACCTGTGGTGGTGTGGCAGGAGTGACTGACCCAGCACTGTGGTTGTTCTGATCCTCTTTCTTCAGCGGAACCCATCACAATGACTTGACAACAGTTATTTCCCTTCACTGGGCAGTCCACATAGAGCTTCTGAGCCCTTGCAGAATAATGTGCCTCTTGGAGAGATATGTGAAAACAGAGACCAAGTGTTGTCAGCTGAAGAGTTCTGTGCTTTGCATCTTCTGGAACTTTAAGTCCAGAGGAGATTTAGGGAAATTTTTGAGTTTTGTTGTTCCTAGATACTGGCAAAAAAAATTGTTGAAAGGTCCTTCCACTGAAAGATTATTAATAACCATCATCTTAATAGCCAAGGGGAAAAAACTCCCTCTAAATCAGCTGGAAACAAGGTTTATTAACTGGAAAAGGAAAAGAAAGCTTTTCTCTAGCTAAGTTTTACCCTAAAAGGTAACATACGTCCGAGACCAAATATACTCAAATATGGAATATTCTGTTGATTTCATGTGAGAGGTAGAAGTAGTAGTGATGGACCTAAGTTACTAAATCCCAGTCTTACTAAAGTAAGAGTGCAGTTTTTGCCTTTCAGTCTTTTCCAGCGTGTGATGGTGGGTTTTTTTCCCTTCCCTATGCGTTTGATGGAATCATTTTGACCGTAAAACTTAATTGGCTTAATGCAGTTTGGCATGACTGCCACCTTTTCTGAGATGAGATAGGAGATTGCCTCTTCAGTGCTGCTTCAGCAACCAACCTCCTCCTCCTCTATCCCAGCTTGTGCAGGGTGGGGCTGTTTCTGGAGAGGGAGTCGGTGATTGTTAATCCACCTACATGTAACCTCTGCCACAGGAAGAGCAGTGTCAGTGGGTGCTGTGACCTGTGGCACTGCTGCCAGCCTAGCTCTGTCCTTTCTTTCAGCTTTCCTTTCAGTCCTGTCCCCCCTCCTTGTGCTGTAAGAGCAAGGACAAGAGCTTTAGTATGTGTAGCAGTAACTGCTATGAAGTTAATAGCAGCATGGTGTAGACAAAAATGGGGAGGTTGGGAGCCAGCACTGCTGCAGAATGTACTGGAGAAAGATCAGTGAGGGAGCAGCCCAAAGTTCCGGTCCAGCCACAGAAGTTACCAAGATGGTGTTGTACGGGGCCTCCAAAAAGTCTTTGTAGCCGAGATGAAGATTTTAACCTTAGCCTGTGTTGTATTCTTTCTGAGGAATTGAAGATAGTGATGATGGAAAACAATTCTAATTTAAAGTAAAAATTTGTTTTATTTTAGTTTTTTTTTAAATCGATTAGGTACTGACTCATTCCTCAGAACACTTTCTTGGTACCGGTGACAATAGTACCTTGTGTTGCACAGCAGACGCGTATATGATGCTGCGTTAGCTGTGATCCTTTTGTTAGGTGTAGGTTGTGTTGGGAGAGATCTAATTTGAGTAGCTGTGTGCTTTACTATACATCATTTACACGGACAGTATTGTGATGATGTCTAGTTAAGTAAGTTCTTCCTTTCCATTCCCCTGTATCTCACCTGCAAGAAAACAGTGGATTTT
>JAAGNO010016264.1:20832-31457 GCA_033439905.1 Ceryle rudis | reverse complement strand
TTCAGAAAGAGGAAAAAAAAAGGGAAGAGTAAATAGTAAGATACCAGTCTGGACCTTCAACATTCAGGAAATGCTGATGATGTATATACTTGGAATAGTCACGGTACCCTCTTAGATGAAAAAATGAAACACAACAGATGGTTTTGGTTTCCTTTTTAGCTGCAGACTACTAGAATTGTAGCAGATCCCCAAGAATACCATCATACCAAAAGCACCGAGCCCATGCTATTTGAGATAAAGCTAATTTCTTTTATTAATGATACTTTATCCTTTAGTTAAATCAGACCTGCAAAGAATTACGATTGTACAAGCTTCATCACTCTGTTAGTTCCAGGATGCAGCTACTCTCTCTGCAAAACTGTAAGGAGATAAAAGGTTACTAAGGGAGTATTTGTTCCCATCTCTGTTCACCTCATAAGTTACATTGAAAACTTCCCTAAAAAGAAGCATAGTTCTAAGAGACTGTCAGAAGAATTTTAATTGCACGGTCTTAAAACTGCGAAGTTAGTATTTACTACAAACCAGTTTTCACAGGAAATTGATGGAAGATAATGACTCAGAGGAAGAATTAAAGTCCCAAGACAAGTTCTTTTTTCATTGGCACATTGTATATTTACTACAGCAATTTTAATAAGAGAATATAATGCAAGAATGATACTCTATTCTTGAGTGTTTATGTTCATGACTACTATTATATTTGGATATAACAAGCGTAACCTATGTAGATATAAAAGTACTGCATAATTCTATATGATGAAAAAGGGAAATTATATAAGAAATACATATATTACTTATAAATTATTGGCTTGAAGTAATTTAAGTCATCGGTCTGACATTTCAGTAACTTCAGATATACCTCGAATTACAGATTATGTATGTTATTTGTCATACTAGCTAGCTTGTATTTTCTACTTGATGCACTGTCTTCTTCCTCAGAGCTAAAGTGAAGTGTTACATATTCCTAAATCTTTGTTTTTGTGGCTTTTGAAGATATGTTTGGTAAATTTGATGCAGCATCATTGAATTTAGGTGTTCCATGTTTAGGTGTTACTTTATATAAATGCTGTTAGACACTTCTTGTATTATTTATGGAAGGGATGTTTTAAAAGTTTGTGGTTTGATTCTTCTGCAGGCATAATAGGCCTGATAAGACTGGAACACCAGCACTACAAAATCATATTACAAGGGAATATGGTGGTAGAACAAGGGATAATGGCTTTAAACTGAAAGACTGTAGATTTGGATGAGGTGTAAAGAAGAAGTTCTTCACCATGAGGGTGGTGAGACACTAGAACACGTTGCCCGGGGAGGTTGTGGATCCCCCATCCCTGGAAGGGTTCAAGGCCAGGCTGGATGGGGCTTTGAGCAACCTGATCTAGTGGAAGGTGCCCCTGCCCATGGCTGGGGGGTTGGAACTAGATAATCTATAAGGTTGCTTCCAATCCAAACCATTGTGTTATTCTATGATGATTACACATGGGAGTGAGAACTTGCAGGTGTAAGTTAAAGACAGTGGGATATTTGGGTTGCATTAATATGGAGCCTGTGAAAGAGGGATTGTCCTAGTACATGATTGTCCTAATACATGAATGTGAACCCTGGTCAAAGACAGTATAAATATCTAGTATATCAAGGACAGTATAAATTTCTAGTAAATTTAATATTAAAGGTAGCAGATGTTGCACACCAAGAGTTAGCATATCTGTCCTTCCTTTTATTGCCTGGAAGAAACATTTACATTAAACCATGACATTGTCATTCGAGTCTCGAGATGGCATTAGCAATGTCCTCTGACACAGTCCCCAAATTTCTATCTAATATGAAGACTGAATACATTGGTTTTATTCTTTTTATCAAAATAGACTCCACTCTAAAAAGGTCAGTAAGGGTACCTAATTAAACTTGTTGAGAATTTGCAACAGGATTGACATTTTCTATATACAATCTATTAACATTTGCAAGTTCTTGTTTTTAGATTCCCAACTTACCTATAACTTTCAAATGCACCCTTCACAGCTGAATTATCATTTTCAGTCATTACATCTAGATAGCAAGAATCTGATTACTTGAAGAATACAAACTTTATTTTGACCTGAATCCTGCTCAGTGAATATAACTAGTAACTACTGTTGGCATTAAGTATAGTTAGTTTGTGCTGTTCTAGATCCTGCCATAGTGGTAAAATGCCCTCAGAAGTTGCTGTGTTTTGAAAGCAGTGGTTTCAGTATGTGAAGAGAAAAGCCTTCTCATGAATGGCTGTTTCTATATGTATTTACAGTGGTTAGGAATGTGAAGTACTTCTTATGGACATCACTTTCTGTAATTTTACTCTGTGTAAGTTAATGAAACCATCTACTCTTCAGTGTCTGATAACAGGCTGACAGTAATTTGTTTATTCTCTGTCCAAGATGGGGGGGAAAAAAGGCTCTCTGCAAAGATGGTATTGTTGGGAGTTATCCTACTTCTTGAGAAGCATCACCGTGGTGCTGTCATTCTGTTCTGTAGCGCTAGTCAGCAGAAGTGTATTTCTGTGCAGACAACAGTGGTCTTCCGAAAGTGTGCAAATCCCAACATGGACCTGGAGGATCACATCTGATTTTTATCCGTTCCACCCTTACTTCGTGTGCTTTTTTTTTTTTTTTTTTCCCCTTCCTTCCCTCTTGTGGCTTCCTACTGAGAGCCTGCCCTTCTCTAGTTTATAATGTGGTGAAAGAGGGAGTAAGCTGGGGAGCTTGTCAAGGCTGAGGAGGGCACTGCCTGGTCTCTCTGGTCTGCTGACACTTGCAAGTTTGTTTTTGGAGTGGAGCCCATTTGGAGTGAGCATGTGTGCAAAGAAACCATTTTGTTCTTTGAATTTTTAAAATTTGGGAAAGTTAAGGAGGATGATAAGCATAAAATCTAGGGGGGGTGGAAAAAAAAAAGTTTGCTGTGGTGCTATCAGCCTGTCATTAAAGTTGTACTTTAGTACCTTTTGGTGCTTTGGGGCTTGAACTGAAAGCTTGCCTAGCTGGTTGGACAGAAAAGTCAGCCTAAGCCTCAACATATATATGTATATATATATATATAGGTAACCTTTCTTCATCACTGGCTTTTGCAGGTTTATATGTCGAACCATCCAGGTTAAAAAATCAGTGCACGTTCTTGGGTGGTTGTTTCTCCTGAGAGACTGAATAATGTTTGTGGCAGGAAGTGGTGGATCCACAATTCTCTTTCTGTATAAACACCTCTTCTGAGCCTTGACTATTAAGGAACTTTGTAGATGGGCAGGAGTGCATATACAGACCTTTTTTTTGTGAATTATGTCTTGCCTTTGGATCAGACTGTTCATTGTGTCTGGATATTTTTGTACAGTTTCTGCTTTCCTTCTTCCAATGGAGTAAAGTGTTTTCAGTTTCCTCACAGCCCGGCTGCATGTCTCTGCAGAAATTTGTCCTGACAGGGAAGACCTTTCTGGTTTTTATTTTTTCTTGAGGAATGAGTAGCCAAAATAGAATAAAGCATAGAAACAGATACTGGGTTTAAGGGAAGAATCCAATTTCTTCCTTTTCTTTATTTCTGATCACTGACACTTCACCACAAAATGCTAATCGCATTTCATTTTAGAAACCTCAGGATCCGCTGTGGCCGGCCTCATTGGCAGAAAGGAGACATCTGAGCGCAAACACAGAGGCACCAAAAGGTTCTAGCATTCTAGCCGGCTACGGTGTACTCTGGTGAAGAGAGAAAATGAAATCTCTTGAAATTTTTTTTGGAATGGCATCTAACAATGCTAAAAGCAGTATTTGCCAACTGGCAAAGGCACAGTTGATAGGTAAAGAAAATTGTTGAGAACACTGTATTATAACTGTAGCAGTACTGGTTCTTTTTAAAGCTCTAATATATAATTCCAGTGACATGCTTCTTAGATATCTGTACATTTTTCATTTACATTTTGACATTTAAATTTACATCATTTTATGATCCTGTAATTTTACAGCTCATTTTACATACGCTTTTTTCAATGGCAAATTGAAATCACAGATGAAGTGAGCTTAGCTTGAGTAAAGAAGAAAAAAATGTTTAGTGGGATGGAGGGGAAAAAAAAAAAAAAGCGCACAAATATTCCTTGGCTGCAAGCTTCTATGTGCAAATTAGGCTCACTTATGAGAACGACCTTTTTCTTTTTTTTCCCGGTGCTAACAAATCTCAAGGAAAGTGCATATGGTTCCTCAAAGTATTAAAATGTATCCCACTGTTGGTATGGTATTGAACACAATTGGTAATACTTCCGAATTTGCCAGCGATCTGCTGTAAAAATATAACTGGACTATTGGATTTTTGGTGAAAGTTTAGCAAATTTGCTAGAAATACTTTGGCTATGTTCCAAAGTTCAGTTCTATCCTTCAGATGTAAGATAATATTAGGAGGAATAAAAAAAAGAAAGTTATTTATCTCTTTTGTCGTGCACTATCTCTTATTTTCAAAAAATTATGTTATTTTTGTATGTCATCTATATTGGGAGCATTTTATGCTGAACTATTTGCCCTAATGTTTGTCTTCTAAAAGAAACTTAATCATTACGCATCTGTACATTAGGGATAATAAACAGCAGCATTACGCGCAGCATAGCAGTAAGAAAATTTCACTTGAACGCATGGTATTGTTTTGGCCAAAGATAGCCAAACAGAAGAAGAGAACACGCTGGCTGGCACTCATCATAAATTTAAAATCTTGAGCAAGCACTCAATGTTTCCTTTTCTGGGACTGAAATTGCGTAGAGAGCATTTTCTTTTTCATATCAAGTGTAAGCTTCTCAATGAATTGAATGTTTTTCCATGGAAGTAGTACAAAATGGCTAGTTCTAAGAGATCCTAGAATTATGTAGAAATTGAAGTGAGAGTTTCAAGGCTGTGCAGTTGTGCTGAGACGGTAGCGCTCTTCTCAGATTCATTCAGACTTACTTACGGGAACGTTTGTAGTTGAATGTCAAAAGCAGAATGTAGTTAAAGCAGAATGTAGTTAGCATCGTTGTAGTGATTAATCAAGTCACAGTACATCAGGCAATATGTATATTAGATTTTGTCTTTTCCACTGCCTCATGTGAACCAAGTGAGGTCAGGCATAGTTGGTGTTTAGCTCAAGTAACAGCCGGAGAACTGGTGGGGGGGGAAACAAATGTTAACAGGTAACTTGTTAACTTGTTTCTGCAAGTCAGCACTTTACTAATGTTGACAAAGTATCATTTGGGAAAAACTGTTTCATAGAAGCTATTGAATTTGGGATGAAAGTTTAAAAAGATTCTGAAATTTGATTTTTTTTTTTTGTGTATATTTTTTTCTGCAGAGGAGATGTAGCACTGCTAGTTCTGTGCGATCATTGTTACAGGTCTTCTTGAGTGGTTTTGGTTTTTTACAATGTGGTGATGATTTGTCTGAACCACTTTCTTTCTTTTTTTTTACCTGAAGATCTTGCTTGAACTGTTTGAGTGTATTGCTAGAGGTAGTTCTGAAATGGTATTTGTATTCCATTCCAGAAGTGGTTTATGTAACTGAAAAGCAAAAAGACAATGATTTCCAATTTTTAATTGTTTTATCTTTCATAATTTTATTTGCTGGTTTATTCTTTTCTATGAGGAAAAAACCCCAAACCAACCAAATTAAACAAAACCACAAAAAAATCCCCAAACCAAAACAACAAAAGAAAACAAAAAAACCCCTACAACAAACCCCCAAAATAACCTCTCCTGAGAGAATAAAAAGCCTCAGAGTTGTCATAGTTTTCAGTGAGTTTTTATGTCTTTACACAGGTTCCTTTTGTCACTGACAGTAGTAACAGTTTGCTTTTCATGTAACTAATGAATATTTGAAATAAATGTAGAGCTACTTTCAGAAGCATTTTGACGGTGGGCTGTTGCTGACTTCAGTAATGTTACAGTGTATGGCTGCAAGCGGCATTTGGTTGATCGTCTTTTCAGAGAAATTAATGATCTTGGGTGGGGTTAGGACAAAAGTTTAGGTATTTTTATCACAATGTTGAATTGCAGTTTCTGTGAATGAAAGTATTAAGCAGCAACATTCTTCAGGTCTTTAAAGAAGTAATAGATATTCTTCAATGGAAGAGGGACTTCTTGTAGCAATTTGAGTTTGTATTTTTCATGTAACACAAATTCTATCATAATTTGTCTAAGATATTGCTGAAAATGCCAATCCTAATCTGAGTTACTGTAAACAGAAACTTTTAGTGTTGTGAGCTACATGGCAAGATGTATGCCAGGTTAGACTAAAATATGAGGTACACCTGGATAATCTACACAGTAAAAAAAACCTGCATGTAAAAAGCGTCCGTTATCTTCCTGCATGTCACAGGCAAAGTTTTTTTCTCTTCTTGCTCCCACTTCACTTCGTTACAGCAGGAGTTTAATATTAGTGGTGTATTCATTTTTCAGAGCCTGGCATTTCATTTTTATTTGCCACTGTATCTCTTGGAGGTCAGATCAGATCAGTGACTTGAATTTCCTTCCTCATGACTTGTGTAATTCTGGAGTAATTTTGCTTCTGGCAGCTTCACCTTAAGTTCTCTTCAGTTTTCCCTAAGTGGTGGACCTTGGAAAAATCTTTGTTTTCAGGTTGCCTGAAGAAGTTTCCTCTATTTTCACCTTTCATATTTACAGTGTTTCTCTTGGAAATGTTTTCAAGGTTATCTGAGTTGTATAGTGAATAACAGTTTTCCTTGTACTGTAGGCACCTGAAGTGGTAGATACACTTCTTTAAAACAAATTCACAAGTCAGACGTGTCATTAATTTTTAATTTTTCCTTTCATTCTTGTATCTATTCCAAGAATGACCCTTGAGTAAGGTACCCTACTGTTTGGCAGTTCTGGAGCGTCTCTTCTTTCCCTCTGTTAGCAGTGCTGCTTTCCCCTTGTTTGCCATGCAGCTGAGGTTGCTCTGTCTGAAAGAACTGAGGTTCCTGCTTCACATTGCAGTATTGCTTCCCCTTGAGACAGGTTTTCTTCTGGACTCAGGTAAGTCCTACAAGACTATATTCCTTAACTTCATCCTCTAGACTCTGGCACCAGGCAATCCAGGAAAAATTGAGGTGGTCAGTACTGCCAACACCTTTCCTGAAAAACTACGTAACTTCAGTACAGCAGCTCCATCTCTTCTTTATTTGTGTTGCTGTACTGTTGAAATTGTGGTCCATCTTTTTGTATTGTGTCTTACGTAAAAAAAGCAGTCAGTGTGAGGGCTGGACTGTCTTTATGTTGCGTGTGAAGCCTGGAATCCTTTTGAATGATACACAACACGGGTTTGCCTTTCACTCCCCATCTCATTACAACTTTGGTGTTCTGTATACTCACCAAACTGAAGTTCAGGCCCTTCACACAATGCTTTTCTGGTTTGCCAGAAGGCATAGCAGGGACATCTTGTCATCTGAATGGACTTGTGCAACAAAACTGAGCTAGGAATTTTATGCTAAGTAATGTTAGGTATCTACAGTTTAAGTATGGTTGGAAGCTGTTGAGATTTTGGCCAAACAGACCCCACTGTTAAATTGTACATGTGTATCATTTGTGGTTATAGAATCATAGAATTGTTTAAGTTGGAAAAGAGCTTTAAGTTCATTGAGTACAACTATTAACCCGGCACTGCCAAGTCCATCTCTAGACCATGTTCCTCAGCACCACATCTACACATCTTTTAAATACCTTCAGGGATGGTGACTCAACCACTTCCCCAGGCAGCCTGTTCCACTGCTTAGCAACTGTTGGTTTGTGTTTTGTGGGGTGTTTTTTTTTTTTTTTTTTCCTAATATCCAATCTAAACCTTCCTTGGCACGACCTGAGGCTGTTTCCTCTTGTTCTATTGCTTGCTACATGGGAGAACTCACTACAACCTCCTTTCAGATAGTTGTAGGGAGCAATAAGGTCTCCCTTGAACCTTCTTTTTTCCAGGATAAACAACCCCAGTTCTATCAGCCGCTCCTTGTAAGACTTTTTCTCTAGACTCTTAACCGCCCATTGCCCTTCTTTGGACATGCTGTAGCACCTTGATGTCCTTCTTGTAGTGAGGGGCCCAAACCTGAACACGGTATTTGCGGTGCTGCCTCACCAGTGCTGAATACAGGGGGAAGATCACTTCCCACCTTCTGCTGGTCAAACTATTTCTGATACAGGCCAGGATGCTCTTGGCCTTCTTAGTCACCTGGGCACACAGCTGGCTCATCTTCAGCTGGCTGTCAGCCAATACCACCAGGTCCTTTTCCAACAGGTAGCTTTCCAGCCACTCTATTCCTCAAGTCTGTAGCATTGGATGGTGTAGTTGTGACCCAAGTGCAGGACACAACACTTGGCCTTCTTGAACCTCATACCACTGGCCTCATCCCATCAATCCAGCCTGTACAGATCCCTCTGTAGACTTTCCTATCCTCAAGCAGACCAGCGCTCCTGTCCAAGTTAGTGTTGTCTGCAAATTTGTTGAGTGCACTTGATCCCCTCATCAAGACCATTGATAAAGATATTAAACAGAACTGGCCCCAAAACTGAGTCCTGGGGAACACTGCTTGTAACCGGCTGCCAACTGGATTTAACTCCCTTCACTACCACAACTTGGGCCCAGCCATTCAGCCAGTTTTTTACCCAGTGAAAGTGACACCATTTGACATGAGCAGTTTCCCCAGGAGAATGCTGTGGGAAATGGTGTCAAAGGCTTTACTGAAGTCCAGGTAGACAACATCCACAGTATTTTCATCCTCTATTAAGCAGGTCACCTTGTCATAGAAGGAGATCATGTTAGTCAAGCAGGACCTGCCTTTCATAAACCCATGGTGACTGGGACTGATAGCCTGGTTGTCCTGTGTGTGCCTTTTGATGGCACTCAAGACAATCTGCCTCATAACCTAACCCTGGCATCAAGGTCAGACTAACAGGCCTGAAGATCCCCATATCCTTCCAGCCCTTCTTGTAGATGGGCATCACATTTGCCACCATCCAGTCAACTGAGACCTCCCTGGTTAGCCAGGACTTCTGGTAAATGACAGGAAGTGGCTTGTGGAGCACTGCTGCCAGCTCTCAGTACCATCGGGTGAATCCTGTCCAGCCTCATAGACTTGTGCGTGTTGAGGTAGTGCAACAGGTGACTAACCATTTCCCTTTGGATTATGGGTGCTTCATTCTGCTTCTTCCCCTGTCTTCCAGCTCAGGGGGATGAGTACCTGGAAAATAACTGGTCTTACTAGGTGAAGAAGGCATCAGGTACCTCAGCCTTTTCCTCTTTGTTGCTGTGTTTCCGCCACATCCGGTAAAGGATGGAGATTCTCCTTAGACTTTTTGTTGCTCGTGTATTCGTAGAAACATTTTGTTATTGTTTTGTATCTACAGTTATCTTTCTGTTGAACTTGTTGCTTAATGCAGTCTCACTTGATGTTCAGGAAGACTTCTCATTTGTACCCTAACACATTTCTGGCTTCTGTGTGCATATTGGATGCCTGTTACCCTCTTGATCTTTGCCAAACATATTCACATCTTTAGTAGTTCACACTTTTCAAACTGTATTGTTGATTGTTTTATGAAGTTCAATGGGTTTTGAGATCTTTGGGCTGTGTGGGGATTTTTTTTGAATCTCAAACTTAATAGTGACAACTGCTGTATTGCGAGCAGACTGCATGGGAGCAGACCTGGAAATCTGTATTTGGGGTAAAGAGAAGATAACATTTTAGATAGTATGGTTGTCCTCGAGTTGCTACTGCTTAGTGAAAAAACCACTAGACTTCACAAATTCTCTGTTTTTTATTTGTGTTAACTATTTTGTGAGAAACAAGCTAATTTCAGACTGATTGAAATGGCATTAATTTCACTGAGAATCTGATCAGAACTACTGATATTTTTAATAGCTTGATAATAATTTGTAATCTGGTTAGAATACGGGTGATACTTTGATTTAAAATGTGTAATTGGACTCCTGACATGCGGTTAGTAAACCTGATAGGAGTTCTGCTTCTGCCTTTCCTCTACCCATTTTTGTTTTCTGACTTACGGCATGAAACATATTAAACAGCTAAAACACTGGAATAATAAGTTGGATGCAATGGCAAAAATCTGTGTTAGCTTGCATTGCTAGTAGTTAGTGCTTCAGAATTTTCCAGAGAGGTACCAAATAATTTGCTGCACCAAATCAAATTCTCGTGGTATTTCTAGCCATCTATGAAATGAGAACACTTGCATGTGTTCATAGGTGTGCCATAGGTACAACCAAAAGATTAAAATGCAAAGAATTTTTCTTTGTTTTACGAATTGCCTGCAAGAAAATCCTCTGCTTATTTTGACATAATGGAAGTGAGTGTACAGTTTGCCACAACTTATCTGAATAATTCCAAACATAATACAGCAAAAACATAATTCTAAAGTACACTTTAATACTAGTGGGTGCAAATGAAGTCACATTTTTATTTCCTGTTTGAATTCATTATTCTGATCCCTGTCAGATTCATATTTATGGTAGTAATGTACCCTGCATGGCAAGTGCTGAGAAAACATTTATAAAAAGCTTTGCCAAGGAAATCTGACTATATAGACTACAGTGACTTTACTGTTGAGAATCTTCATGTGTTTGGGGGGGGGGGGGTGGTAGTGAGGGGAGGCGGGGTTG
>JAAGNO010016264.1:0-10568 GCA_033439905.1 Ceryle rudis | reverse complement strand
CACCTGTAAGACTGGGGGGATATGAAAAGCAAAAAAAACAAAAGGGTTTTGTGTTTGTTTGTGGGGGGTTTTGCCCCCCCCCCCCCCCCCCCCCAGTAACACAGGAACTTTCAGACAGAAGGGTGATTTACTATTTAAATGATGTGAGATTATTTTAATGTTTATATATCTGTGTAAATGAAATAGTATACTGAAGATATTCTTGCATTGTGAAGTGGTGTGAATGTAATGAAAAATATCCAAATGAAACCTTAGGTTGCATACACCGTTTTCTTTATTCAAACTTACTTCCAAGATCAACATCTTAGATTTTCATTCAGGTGTTTTAAAGACAGATGTTTTTAAAGATTTTTTTTTTTTTAAGATCTTTTTAAAGAGCTAAAATTATATTCTAGAATAAAATGAGTTGAAATGCTTAGTAATCTGTGTGGTTCTTCATGGGATTTATTTAACAAATATTTAGATGATATTGGAGATATGGGCTCTTACTTATTGGAAATTAGTTTACAAATTTAATAGCATCTGGAATCTATTATCCTTTCTTCAAGCTATTTAGCCATATTCATGAACATAGGAAGTAGAAAGCAGCTTGACAAAGGGCAGGAAGAATACAACTGGAGACATTGCAGCCAAAAACGAAAGCTAAGCTTGCTTTAGAATGAGTTAATTTCTGAGATGGTGTATCTAAGTGGTCATTTAGACTTGCTTTCAACAGATGTGTGTTTGGGGAACGATTCCTTCTGACCCTAAATTGGAAGGTGCATCATTTGTAAGTTCTTTTGTTCGAAACAGCTCATCTCGTCTTCATTTATCTCTGACTTTTATTTTATGTCTTTCATCCGTTTCTGCAAAGTTTATTCCTAATACTCTTAGACATGTTGTATGTATGTACTGCACAGTCTGGTCATAACCACTCTGATCTAAATGGTTTTCTTTCAGCAGGTTATGGATTTGGGGTGTACCTTTCCTTTTCCCTTTTTTCCGTTGAAATACAAGGCTTCTTTTGGCTTTTTTGTACTTCAAACAACAAACTAGAAGTTCTTGTGTTCCTGTTACGGTAGATCACATTGAATTATTCTGAAATACTCCTTTCGTGGCATGACGTGAAATGCAGAACATATGCTGCTTCTTGGAAATAAACAAGATTTACTCCTGAATACTTGCTTCTCTCTGCAATAGTAGTATGTCATTGTAAGTGTCAGGTAACTGATGACAAAAGATCATGATTAATAATTGCAGCTTATTTCCATGCAAATGTGAATACTAAAGACTTGATAAAATGATGGCAGCCTGAGATCTGAGACTTTCTTTCTACTTTGGTATGACCAGTGAAAATGGATCATGAAAACATGATTTTTATTTTTTTTTTTTGCTTTGCTTTTTTTCAGGGGTTTTGTGTACGATAGCCGAAATAATTTACAGATGCGAGGTTTGGTCATACTGCTTATTTCCAAAGCTGCTGGACCCAGCACAGCAGAACTATCTTTCCAGCACAACATGGTCAGTGGAATTTACTCCAGGTATGTTGTAAGTTTCTTTAGCAAGATATGCCAAGGTGCATTTGATAGGCAACTTCATGGTGGTATCAAAGCGTCTCAAGTGACCTGCTTAGCTCTTAAGGGAAATCAGTATTACCTAACCACAAAACTTTGTTCCTCAGGATTATTATAAGCTTTCCATCATAAAAAACATTGTCTACTCTTTGTATAGCTCTTATAATATCCACGCCTTTATCTTAACTGTGGCTTTTGGGCACAACCAAATTAAAAACATTTAGATCAAGATAGACAATTGCGAGTTTATGTTAAGAGGTTCTTGTAATCAAAAAAGTAAAGATGCTAGGAAGTATTTTTAAAAGTGTTGTCATTTTCAGTTACTCGGGTGTTACTTGGGTACATCTACTTACTAAAAATTTCAGAGTCAAAGTGCCAGTCTTGCAGAATACCAGTTGGTTTCACTGAGGATACAAGTCTTGCTATAGCCCCTTTGAAGGATTTTTTTCCCATGACACAGCAGTGTAGAATGAAATTTGTAACCTCCCCCGTGTAACAGCGGAATTGGCGAGCCTAGCGCTAAAGTTCCTTAGGCTCTCGCTGAGATAATTCAGCTTCATTGAGCATTTAAATATATTTTTTTTTAAGTATTTAAACTAAATTACTTATTAGTAGTAACAACTGTAATCAAAAATAGCGGTTGCTCTCCTTTGTATACTGTGACAGTTAACTGTTCCACTGAAGTAATAAGTGAGATGTGTTTGAAAAATTGTAAAGTTTGGATTTTTGAAATCCTTTTGAAAAATTGTGAGTGTTACTTGGTTGAAGGAATAGACTGTCGTCATCCTCAGTTAATGGTGGTTCTGACAACTGTGATGTATTAAATGAAGATGCGCAAACTTGTTACACGTTTGCATCCTGATTTGTTGTAGAAATTCAGAGGTAGAATTGTGAAATTGCAAAGACAGGACAAATAAAGCTGTTTAAAACATACATAGTATCTTAAAATAACAGAGGAGGAAATAGGTGTAAATGCGTACAGACAGAAATAACAATTAACAGGAAAAAAAGACAAGTTTGTAAAAGAGGCTTGTTACGGAGGGCTGTGGTGTCCCTTTAGCTGTTTAATTCTGTTCTTGTTTTGCTTCATCCTTAATGTCCCCTTAGGGTTGTAAAGTTTTTATATCTATATGCAAATGATGCTGTATAAAAGCATAATTCTAGTTAGTTAATTATGGCACAGGAGGTATTTTAGTTTGTTTTGTAAATGATTTTAAAAGTTTACTTTAAGTATGCCTCATAAAAGGAGAGAAAAAGCATTATTTTTTGATAACTAAGTTCTTGAGTATGATGATTTTGACCATGGAGGTAACGTTTGAGTGTTTAAAGCTGCCGTTGGGAAGGTGACTAGTGGAAGTATTCATTAAGGAGCAAATAAGACCTTGAATTAATAATGAGCCATTTGGTGTAAATGGACATCGTTGGAACTGTGCCAGTTCAACCAGCTGAAAATCTAACCTAATAATCTAAGTTTGAGCAAGTCAATAGCCATTATAATATCTAGTTCAGAGTTACAAAGGTACTTCAAACATGAAGCGGTTTTGAATACGCCCACACAGGTTCACTTAAGGTTCATTACTGTCTGCAAAAGTGATAACTATGGAGTTGTTAATTTAAATGGATTTTTCAATGACACTTTAAGTCTGTAGCATGATGCAAATATGAACAAACTGATGCACACTTGGAGAATGCCGATGCATTGTTCCATTCTGTGCCACAGTGGCCAGTCCTTGCCCTCCATGGAAGTCGCTGTGGGGTTTGCCTTTGACTTTGGACTCCTTTTTTTTAAGATACTTTTCCAAATACACTTTTCAATGTGAGTCTAATTTCTGATTTCTCCATTGTATGAAGCTAAGAGAAGAGGCAACTTGTAAAATTTTGATCTTAAAGGGCTCTTGTTGTTTTACATATTATGTATTTACATTTTACAGAGTGTTTTATGAACGGCTTTCTCTTGAATAAGAACAAATGGACATAGTTTTCCATTTATACATTTTTGTCTGCTCTTTTGGTTAACAAAGTAATTATATATGAAGTGTATGTGAGACATAAGTATCAAAGGCAAAGTATATTTCCTCAGCGATTTGAAGTGAAAAAATATGCTTAATCCTTTGTTGTTCATATATGTCTCCAGCTTTGGAAAGTATTGTTTGGAAATAGATTTTTTTAGAGTTTTTCAGCTCCACTGTAAACTATACAGCTCTTTTGGTTGCCATGACATATAATGACTTCATTTTTACATATAATATTTTGCTGGAAATATTATTTCTGGCACTGTAATGAGCATCTTCATTGCCTGATACGTGCTGTGAACGTTACATTGTGGACTATTAGCTGGGATATGGCTCACTTGATTTTAGGGTACTTAGTAGTGATTAATTAATTGCACTCCTGAAATCCATGCATGAGCTAAGTTGTTCCAGTACTTGTCAGCGATTGCACCAGCCCACTCTTTCTTTTCCCGCTGTTTGTGTTGGAACCAGCTCTTGTGCTCTCTTTAAATATTCGGTCCCACAGTGGATAGCCAGGTTAACAGTCCACTATATCTGGTACTAAACTAAACGTACCATCTGTGACCAGGAAGATGGAACAGTTCATTAGTTATTTAACTTAAAAAACTAGAGAAAACCAGGGTGGACTTTCTTACCCTGGTATCTGGCATGCTTTGCGTAGCCTTCTCTCCCTATTTCATATTCTTGATTCAAAATACAAGGAAACAATTCAGTAACCATAATTAAAACAGAAAGACACTGAGAGCTGAATTTGGAGTAGCAAAAAAAAAAAAAGTATCCTATTCTCTTCTCCTCTAGATATGTCAATTCATAGGACAATTGACCTAAATGTATAAAAATAGATAAGAAGCTGCTTATCTGGCATCTGTTTTTTATGGGTACACAATGGAACAAAAGTGATGCCAGCTACTGGAGAGCAATCTTTTCCAGAGTAATAAGGATTAAAATTTAGGCTGCTAGAGGAACAGGGATAGTGTAGTTTATATGGTGCTTCCTCTGGCTGGCATTGTGTCCAGCTTTGGTACTTCATAATTTGCTGGAGATGGAATCTGCCCGCATTAAGCTGAGGACATGGGGGTCATTGTATGCAAGGATATAGAATCACAGAATGGTTGGAGTTGGGAGGGACCTCTGGAGATCATTGAGTCCAACCCCCCTGCCAGAGCAGGATCACCCAGGGCAGGCCACACAGGAACAGATCCAGGTGGGGATATCATAGCAACTGCTGGTTGCCATATGAGCAATGCTGAAGATAAGGGGCGAGGTGTTATAAAAGCCTGCTTGGCATGCTTTACTCTGTACAGCCACCTCCCCATCATGTTGCCAGCAACCTGAATTTATTCCTGTTGGTGGGGGGAAGAACCTGGCTTTACTTCCATCTCAGCACCAGTGATCCCAAAAGAGGATGAAGAGAAGTAGCAGCATGATAAAGAGTTCTATTTGAACTGCTGGACAGATTTCCTAGAGTTGAAACTTTCTGCTGGTTTCTTTGCCTTCAGCAAAATATTTCCTTAGCTACAATATTTCCTTAGCTGGTCCTCTCACTAAATACCCAAAGGGATATCTTTTTGCGTTCGTGTCTGGCATTGCCAGACGTTACTGTCTGGGGACTGAGGAATCTCCTTGGCTTTATACTGAGTAATGAATTCCTGCCATAGACTCTATATTGCAGTTTAAAATGCAGGTGACACCAAAGAACAGTCTTATGCCATTTCTTCAGGCCTTGGTATCCTTGGCTTTAATACAGCAAGTTATTTTCTTCTCTCTCTCATGGTTTGGTTTGGCTTGGCTTGGGTTTCCTTGTGCCTTTAGTGCCAGTTTCAAAAATGCCCTCTACTACTGACATCCATTAAGTCAGCTCTGCAGATTTCCTTGGATGTTTGTCAGAGATTTAAAAAAAGCCCAAAATAATAAAATCCTTTTTTCCGTCATATCTGTCTATGCATTCACACTGGTGAATCCTACAATCATTGACAAGCAAAGACTTTTTATTCTATGAAACTCAGCAAGTGTATGTCTATATGTGTGTAGAGTGGAATGTAAAAAGTACTATTCCAGATCTGTACTAAAGCCTGGTAAATCCAACAAGGAGACTGATAGATTGACACTATCAATACTGGGCTCTGTCCCTGCCTCTTCTCCCTCAGAATGATGTGGCTGGCCTTTAAAGCTCCAGGAATTAGTCTCTTGCAAGATGAGTGTGATTTCCTACAAGAAAGTACTCGCTGGATAAACTCGTCACTGAATCAGAATTCTTCCTGCTGCTTGGAAGAGTGGTGGTAATACTGTAGTGACAGTGATCGTGAACATATTCTCCTTTTACTAGTAAAGATTTTGGAACTAGCATTGATACTGCTTCTAACAAAAGCCCCATTTAAGTGGAAGTTAGCAGCAGATGCCAACTCCTTGTTATGGTGATGGATCTTTTGCTCATAGTAATTCCAATGGTAATTTTTACCAAGTACCCTGGGTACCCTTTTTTGGAGAGGCACACACCCGTCTCTGGTTTGATACGCTCTTTGTCATTGTCCCTATGACAGTCATCCTGTTCTCACCTTCTCTAAAGGAATGTTGATTTGCAACTTAAAGGTCTCCAAGAAATACCATATCTTAACCAGAGGGTTCATTTGTCCATTGGTTGCTTTTCCTCTGTTTCTTTGCTTGCAAAGTAGTCCGGAGGGGGTAGGGGTCATTCTAAGGGCCCTAAATGTTTTTCCAAATTTGGGTCCTTTAGCCAGTGTGCAAGAAGCTGAAACACACACAGAGTTGAGACGTGTGTTTTATTCCAGTTCTGCGCAGAAAAGGGTGCTAGGCAATAATTCACAAAGCTAGCACCCCTGGTTATAGCCACGTAACATTTTTATACGTTTCAAACATTTTTACACTCCTCATTTTATTAGTGTGATCCTACTTGAAAGCTATTGGATGATTCCCTGCTCGTCTGGATGTAAAGGAAAAGTGCATTTTAAATGTACTACACATACTCACAGGCTGAGTGGCTTATTTGGGTAGGGGGCTTTTTCTAGGTAGGAAGTGTGGTTTTCACATTATAATGAGATAGTTCAACCTCAGGGCACCTGTTTGGGGACTTTGACTCTTCCAAATTATGTTTATCTTCAAGGATGAATGTCTGAGGGAGTTAGGATGATTCTTTTATCTTTCCTTAAGCACCCATTCCTCTTTTTTCTCTCAAATGCAGACATCACTCTCTCACCCATTCTTCTTTCTGAGACCTCCTTATCTTGTGTCAGCTGAACTTCGAACAATCAGTCAGTCATCCTAAGGAAAGAGGACAAACTGCTCTGTCCCTTTGCAGTTCCATCAAGCTTACTCCCAGCTTTTCTTTGCTAGTTATGAAAACAAAGCAGCATCTAGGCTCTCACAGGATAATTCCAGTTGGAAGGGGGATCTCAGGAAGTCTGTAGACCAACCTCCCACTCAAAGCGGTCAGTGATGAAGTCAGGCTCATCTAGCTTTCTTTGTGAGGGTCAAGTCTTTCAAGAATGTAGTCTTCTTGCAAGATGATAGTCAAAATGTGTTTTAAACAGATGAGTGAACTTTCTGCCTGTAACCTCATGGTCTATCTTTAATGCTATAGTTGGTGTGCATTTGTGAATATGTAGCTCATGAGAGGCCACACTGATGTTGCTATAACCTAACCCATTAGGTGTCCTTAAGGTCATTTGAGAGTTGAAATATCTAACGAAGTTTCCATCCCAGGCTTTTCAGAATGATTGATGTGGGCTGTGTCAAGGCCTACTATTGTAACACAAACGTAAAGGTCTTGTCTGTCTTAAGGATGTGCCACCAAAAGTTGCTGTGTATTAGTGGGGACACTAGGAATCCCTTCCATTTCTCATAGGTGACAGCTTGCCATCTGCAGCTCTGTCTATTCTTTTCTCCAAAGTCCATGCCATGACAGGCGTAACAGAGGTGATGCTGTGCTTGTTAGAGCAGTCTTTAATTGCTGTATGCATCCAAGGCAATCAGGCTGCCTCCAGGGAACTGAAGCTATGTGAATGATGATCCTTGGACAACTTCAGTCTGTAAAGGTAAATAGGGACTAGCACAGTCAAAAGTATAGAGGTTATATACTGGTTCTAGTATGATTTTGAGACCTGCAGTCTGCACACATTTACACAAATGGACATTGGTTGGTTGACTTTCCTTCTGAATGTGTCCTGGACTTGCTGTTGAAACTAGGATTTTTATGATTGAAAGGGATCTGAAATGATGATACTCTGTGTATTTAGTCTAATAGCTTCTGAGGTGTGAGCACATCTTCTTTGGAAGTTGAGAAAATGTAAAACTCGTTCCACTTCGAGTGATCAACAGAATAAATACTCCACAGGGATGTGCGCTTTGGGCTCTGCCTTCACCGAGAGCTCCAAATACCAGCAAGTCGTCTCTGTCCTGTCCTTCTGAATGCAGCCAAACAGCTGAGAGATGATAATGCTGTTCTTGACTCAAAAGGCTGTCACATTTCCAGTTGGAGTACGTGACTACAACAGCAAAGGGCTACCTTCTGGTTTTGGAACAGGTAAATATTACTCTGGTGAAAGAGGTCTTCTGCTGTGTAAACCGTATCTTCACTTGCTCAGCTCAGCAGTAAAGTTTTGCCAGCAAATTCTTTCTCCTGTAGACAAGCCTAAAGATGTTTGTGATTTTTAATAACTGTTTAAATGCTTTCCTACTGAAATGTGAGCGTCTCCACCTAAATCTGTATTTGATTAATGAATAGTCCTATGCAAAGAAATCAGTCTCCTTTTAAGAGGAAGGAATGAAAATGTAAATCCATTACAAAGTGTCTTGGCTAATAAGGCATGGCAGAGGGTCAGCTTTTGGTGAAGGTGAGATTAATTGTATTGTTACAGTGGGAGTGACACTTAGAGGTTGCCTTTACCTGTTCACTACTAAATTTTATAAAAGCCTTCTTTCTGCCTCTCATGGTCTAGGTTTATCTGTGGACAAATTCTGTTGGAGAGTTATTGTAAAAGACAAAAATTAAATAAAATAAAAAAATGACCACACAAATGATGATTTTGGTACTTATAAAAAATACAGAGAGCATGAGTGTGTGACTTTTCACCTCATCCTCAGATCTTGCCCTTCTTTCAGTTTTTGTACTCTGAAGTGGGTAATGTATTAATTTAACAAATTGGATTGGACTGTTTCTTACCTTCATATTTTTAAATAAATAAATGATACCTGACTTTATCATGGACTCGTGTCCTGTGAAGAGTGATTCCATATTTGTCAGGAGGTTTGGGTTTTTTCCCCATTACTACTTGTCTGAGTTTACCAGGAATTGAAAACCAAATAAGATTTACCCTGACCTGGTGCAATGCAGTGGGAGTGGTTATGAACCACAGTTCAGAAGACTTCATGCTGCATTGCACCTGTCCCCATCAATGGTGTAAATCATGATGGAGCATGTTTAAACAAAATCAAAAGCAAGAAATGAGAAAGATACAGCAAGACCAACAGTGTAAGAACTCAAAAGAAAGCAGAGCATTTTTCCTTTTGTCTGATATAAATATTCAGACTGGGAGTTTTAGTGTGAAATAGCTGTTGCACTTTAAATTCACACTGGCTTATTGCACACAGGCCCTGGGTCTCAGCTGTAGATATTGCAGAGATTAATCTTATTAATGGAACTGCTAATTGGTGTTTGACTTCTAATTATAGTAACAATAGGCCATAACAATCAATCCTCACCTTTACTGGGGCATATTAGGACTCTTTATCATAAAAATGATTTCCTTTGGGACTTAGTGTTCTTATGGCTTTCTTCTGGAAGGCTGGCTTTCAGCAAAGGTACACTATCCCAACTAGCCTGTAGTTTGAAAGCTTAGCTAATTAACTGATAGAGAAAATGCATGGTCCTAAAGTATTCAATATCTAAGTACATTAAGAGGTATGATGCTCCAGACAAAATTATTTTTGTGAAAGATAATGGGAAAAGTATCTCAGAGTATGAGCAATACTGCCTTTTATAATCTTTAAGAAATGTAGAATTTTGTTTCCCAGTCCTTGGGAGATTTCCCTTAGCTTTTAGTGAGAGGAAATCTAAGCGATTATTCTAAATTATTCTATTTAGTTTTTGCTCTCCAGGATAAATCCTGTGAGATTCTTCATCTCATTTACAAGACAAGTCTCAGGAGAAGAAAGCACATACAGCTTGATTACATATTCCTATTGATCATCCTTCACCCACAACAATAAAAATCAACTCCAAATACAAATCTAACAATATTACTAATTCATTACAACCAGTACTTTTCATCATTAACTTTTTATTGTTTTCAGCATACGTAGCATGTGCAAATACAGCAACTAAGTGTTGAATGAGAAAAGGTTCTCTCCTTATGCTGTGGAATAAATCAAGGTACTGCATTAAAGCTAATCAAAGACCGTGCAGAGATACGGACTCAAATCTTGTTCAGAATTGTTCTGTTTAGCACTAGATAGCCGAGCAAAGTAAACTCAGTGTGTACATTACAAAGGGGATTTGCTTTATTTTTATTGAAAGAGGTAATTTTCAATATCGTAGAAAGCACAGTAGAGTTGGCTTACCTTGGAGGAACCATAATGCTGCCTGCTGTCTCTCTGCCTGTCCGGACCACCCTTTTCCTAGAGTTTCCTTCTCCCACTGCTTGTGAAGTGAGTACTGGACTACCATGATGTGCAGCATAGCATCCAAAACCAGAGCAGCACTGATGAAATTCTGCAGTGGGTCAGGAGAAGTTGTGAGAGTAACAAAGTCCTACCTTCACCCTTGTGGGAACTTTTCAAAGAAAGCCCAGATGGGTGACCCGTGGGTAACAGCCTTTCTGGGGCGTGTCATCTTCATGCACCAGAACTGTTCTTTGGTGGTTTGTTGTAAAATATTTCCCTTGAAACAAATTTCTGTTTGAGAACTTTCACGTTTTCTTAAAAAAAAAAAAAATTAAAAAAGGGAAAAAAAGGAGGACCCCCCCCCCAAAAAAAAAAACAAACCAAA
>JAAGNO010016262.1:49400-80085 GCA_033439905.1 Ceryle rudis | reverse complement strand
CTCTCCCGCTCCCCCCCAGGGGCCGACCCCCCCCCCCCTTCCCCAATACCCTCCCCCCAGACCCGGGGGAGCCACCCCCACACACCCCCACCCGGCCCAGCCCGGCGACCCCGAGCCCCCCGCCCGCAGCCCCCTCCTCAGGCTGCGGCCCGGCCCGGCGGCCTTGGCCTTTACCTTCTCGTGCTCCTGGCGGAGGCGGCCCACCAGCGCGGGGCTGAGCGGCGAGGCGCCGCCGGGGGCCTCCATGCCCGTCGGGCCGGGCCGGCAGTCTCTGAGAGGGCCGCTCCGCGGCGCGGAGGGGACGGCGATGGGTAGAGGCGGCCGGGCCGGGCCGATCTCCTCAACAGGGCGAATGAGTCCTATAGAAATGTTTGTGGAGGGCGAAACGCCGGCTCCAGAGCCGCATCCACGCGGGGGCCGCCGCCGCCTGGGCCCGGGGCGCCGCTGCCGGGGGAAGCATCTCACACTCGCATGCTGGGCCGCGCTGCCGCCTGGGCCCGGCTGCCGCTGACGCCGGCGGGCCGGGAGAGCGCCGGCAGCTCGGTGCCGGCCGCCGCCTGCCGCCGGTTCGAGGCCGCTGCACCTGACGGGGCCCGCGAGTGCCGCCGCCGCTCTGTGCGGAGGCGGAGGAGCGCCACAAGGCCTCCCGGGCTGAGGAACGCTGGATGAGGAGGAGGAGGAGGTGGCGGCGGCGGCACGGGACGGGACGGGACGGGACGCGGCGCGGCCAGAGCGTGAGCCTTGTTCGGGTGCTGCCCGGTCCCGTCGTGTTTCCCCGTGCGTACCAGTGAACTCGGGCGTCGGTGGGACCGCCGGCGCGAGCTGCTGGCGGTTCGCTGCGCTCGGCGGTGCGGGCAGATTTGTAATGGGACGGGAGGGGTTAGTTTTTAAAATCCATCTCAGAGTGTGGCGAGGAGCAGAGAAGGCGGCGGCCAGCGGCTTTACAAATGCAACTGCTTTATGGCAGGCAAAAAAAACCCCAACAACAACAGCCGAGACTTAAAACTGATCTAAAATGCTTTTTTTTTTTTTTTTTTTTCCAGCATAACTCTACCTGGAGCTCACCTCACGTTATTGGATGTGAGTTACAAGACAGAGTCACCTCAGAAAACTATGCTGGAGAGAAATTGATGTACACCTGTAGGAGCAAAAGGGCTCTTGGATTGTGCTTTAGCATTTTATTTTGGTTTAAGAGTTTGGCTTTTAAACAAATCTGATGATCTTCTCTGCAGTTTCCACTCTGGAGCAGACTTGGAGCTTTGGGACCTTCAGATGAAACTAAACTGGAAGGTCTACAACTGCCATGGATTATTCAGTGCATAGGACCAGATTAGGTTTCCTTCAGACTAAGTTCCTCACGGTGTGGATCACTGAGCAGCATCAGCTCTTTCAGTCCTCAGATCCTGCTAGACCACTCTACTCTTTAACATCAGTCAGGTGTTTTCAACCAAAGTTCTCCCATCCTCCCAACCTTGGGAAGACAGTAGCTGACCTCTGTTGTTGAACTTATGCAAAATTTGGAACACACCACCTAACTGAGCAGGCTGATATGAGTCTTGAGTGCTCATAGACTGTTCACATAAACTGAGTGTAAATGTGTAGTGTTTCCATGCAGGCGATACCAGGTAATAGCTAAAAGCAGAAGAAAGGATCAAGGAAAGGGGACGACAGCAAGAAATACATCTTTTCTCTTCAAAAGGAGGATGCAAGTATTTTTCTCCCAAGAAATAAGTACTGAGGGAGGCATGGTGGTGCTCACTCATAGGCAAGATTAGAAGTAGTAATAGAGCCATGTAAAAGGTTGTTTTGGTGGTTTACCTAGGGTGTAACGTAATTCATGCTGAAACATCATCTGGATTGCAGGGTAGCATTCCACTTCAGAGTTGAAGACTGTGGGGAGACCAGCAGGGCTGCAATGAAAGGAGAGATGACTATAAGGAAAATGGAAGCAACAGTAAGAGATGGAGGAGTTCAAAGGTAGTGAGAGTGTGAAAACGCACTGAAGTCCTGAAGTGTGTTTATTGGGCAAACAGTGCAATGTACAGTGAGTCTTACTCTGAAGAATGGCAAAACAAGGTAAAGACTTAGAAGTTTGTGTACAAAGAGCTAATGTCAAAAAACCCTGAAGAGTATGAAAAAAAAGCTATTTTAAAGAATTTTGTGTTCAGTAAAGGGCTACTTCAGTTGAGTATTTCTGTACTTGTAGCTTGTATTCAAAATGACGTCCTTCAACAACTACTTCATCATGTTCAATGGTCCTTCATTCTCTTGTGGACCTGTGTGTTCAGCAGCACACTTGAACAACCGTGGGAGCCATAGAAATAGAATAGTATTGTTTAAGGTGGTAGGAGCTCAAGAGGTCTCTAGACCAACCTTCTGACCAAGTTACTTAGGGCTTTGTCTATCAGGTTCTTGAAAACCTCCAAGAATGGAGAGTGCACGACTTCTCTGGGCAACCTGTGCCAATACTTGATTGTTGTCATGATGAAGTGTTTTCCCCTTAAATCAGAACTTCCCCATGTGACTATTGCCTCTTATCCTGCTGCCATGCACCTCAGCAGAGAGTTTTGCTCCATTTACTTGATAATTTCAGGTACTAGAAGGAAAAATCTTGGGTTCCCCTTCAAGCCTTCTGACTGAATAGAGTTCCCTCAGCCTCTCCTCACTGGGCATAGGCTCCCACCCTCTTACCATCTTGGCTGCCCTCAGCTGCACTCACTGCAGTTTGTCAAATTCTTTCTCATACTGTGCATGTGGGGACGTGCCTAAAGTCTGATGTGGCTTTCCAGACACGATCTAACAAGTACCAAGCAAAGAGGAGTAATAATTCTCTTGACCTACTGGCTTCATGACTGCAAAAACAACCTAGTATGTCTTTATAAAGGTAGTCTTGCTCATTGCTGCGGTGTTCTGCTCACATAGGTTTAACTTTGTGTCTGTCAGGGCCAAGTGAAGTGCATGACTGGGCCTTAATTTCCTTGACACCCTCACCTAGAACTTTAGCATGTGCAGTTCTGTAGGTTTACGGGGGCCAAGTCCTTTTCTCCTGTTCTGGCTTATCAGTAGGATGTCCTGAAAGGACCTATGTAAGATACAGCTTTGTTCCCAACCCTTTCTCTTGCATGCATCTTGTGCAGAAGACTGTGTCTTCTGCTGATCCTGGCTGGACTTTCTGTCTGGACCCTGGACCTGACTCATTACCTCACCTTGTCTGGGACTCTCAAGAAGACCTGCTACCAACCCAACACTGTCCAAATCCTGTGGAACTGCACCCTAGTTGGTGAGGGTACTGCCCTGCCTGTCCTGTGGTCGGCCTCGGTTCCCAGCTTATCTGTCCCCATGGAGTGGCCCTGCTCTTGTTGTCCGTGACATGATCCACTAGGCCTTCCAGATTCCTTTTTGAGCAGTCATCTGTCTATACTGCCGTGGTGGTTATTCCATCTCAGGTTAGGACCTTAGGATCCATCAATGCATGGATGCATCCATCCATCAGTTCCCTGAATTGGCACAGGGGTTTGATCAATCTTTCCCTTCTTCCCCAGAAGTTGTCTGTATATTTGAACATACTTTAAAAGTATCATGTTCATTACTGTACTCCTTTTTCACAGACGTGTACAGTATGTGCAGACAAAATCTTGCATTTCACCATATTCTCATTAGGTGCATCTTGCCCTCATTTCAGAAGGGCTGAGTGGAGTAATCTGCAGTAAAAATGGGTATGTTCAAGTAGTCACATTTTCTCTCATCTATATTACAGTCTTAATGTTCTCTTGGCTAGTCTTAGAAAAGCTGATTGTTCATTTATCTTGTCAAAGTGAATGCTGAAGCTATTTCTGCTGCTGGCTAAAAAAGATGCATCACATTCTTCCCTAATGCTTCCCTCTTTTTTGCAGTGTTAATACTCTTAAAATAGTTCAAAGCTTTTGGACTTGCTGCCAGAAAGAGTGTTGTCAGTAGTGGAGCCTGTGCTTCCTGCTCTAGCAGTCTTCTAGTTTGCTTTCTTCCACAGCTGATTAACATCCAACTAGTGCTAGTTTTGTGTAATGATTAAAAGGAAAATGAGTCAACAGTTGTTAAAACAGTCATGAATTAGTTTTGTTTGTTTGGGTTTTTTTTTTTGGGGGGGGGTGTTGGTGGTTTGTTTTTTTTTAATAGGTGTTAATCAGACAGACCTAAGCACGCACACAATGACACTAGGAAAGATCTGTTGTACTCAGGAGCATCTGCCAAAGTCTAAAGTAAGGAAGACTGAGCATTAAGTTAGATTAGATGAGGAAATCAAAGTCAGTAGGAAAGCGAATCACTAGTTTAAAAGCACAATGACAATTGCAAGCTTGCAAGTGCAAGCTTGGGAAGAATGAATCTTTTGTCATTCATTAAATAGAAGCTTTTGAAATCATCTTATAAGATGTGCATCTTGATTTATTTCCTATTTTTGATGTCCTGATATTCTTCAGACTGTTTGTCTCCTATTTCCCAAATGTGTTGAAGAAATCTCTTCCCACATAACCTGCACTTATTTTTTCAATAGACCTCATTTCTCTGGCCAGGATGTTCCTGGGCTTCCTGCTTCAAGAAGGACAGGGAACTGCTGGAGAAGGTACAGCAAAGGGCTACAAAGATGATTAGGGGACTAGAACATCTTTCTTGTGAGGAAAGGCTGAGGGGGTTGGGTCTTTTTAGTCTAGAGAAAACTGAGGGGGGGATCTTATCAATGCTTATAAATACTTAAAGGATGGGTGTCAGGAGTCTGGGAAGTCTTTTTTCAGTGGTACCCAGTGACAGGACGAGAGATCTCAACAGACACAAACTTGAACATAGGAAGTTCCATCTAAACATGAGGAAGAACTTCACTTTGAGGGTGTTGGAGCGCTGGAACAGGTTGGCCAGAGAGATGGTGAATCTCTGGAGACATTCAAAACCTGCCTGGATGTGTTCCTGTGAGACCTTCTCTAGGTGAACCTGCCTTGGCAGGGGCTTGGACTAACCTCCAGAGGTCCCTTCTAATTCCTATAATTTTGTGATTCTGTGATGTCCAGTTTGCTTCCTTTCACAGGCACCTTTTTCCTAACATCTACCTTCGCTGGTTGGATTTCTACAACAAATCCTGCAATAAATTCTGCAAATAAATTATGTGATAAATTCCCACAATGCTCTTGGATTTATTGCTGCCTTTTCCCTAGCACCTAGCAGAAGTCTATTCAGAGTAGTGGCTGCAGTACCAGCTGTTCCAGTTGTGGTAGTCTGTGATGCTCATCTCCAGTGACACAGGAGATCTCTCAACAGTGTGAATTACTCAACAGGGTCACCTCAAAGAATTCTGTGTAATTCCTTCAGACAGCCTGGCTAGATTTCCATACAAATGGCCTCAGTCAGGTTATACAGGCTCATAAGTCACTGTTCTCCTCTTGAGGAAAAGCTTCAGCCAGAATTGTAAGCAACTTTGGTAGCACCACCCAGTGCTGTTAGTACTTCCTATTATGAGCTCAGTTCTCCATTGCCTTTCAAGTTAGGCAAAGTTTAAAATTTGGGGAATATAGGTTTCTGTGCAAAATATCTGTTAAAAACTTAGAGAACATCTACACATGTTAAAATGGTAGTTGCTCTTGAGACCAAAGCTAGGGAAAAATAAAGTTGAAGGATTGAATGGAGGCTTTTGCAGAAAGCCACTTTTTTTTTTTTTACTTTTTTTTGGTAAAAGGGTTTAAAGTTTGAGACAGAGCAAAAATTTGATTGGAAAGTGTCTCTTCCCATAGCTGGTAACTGGTTTGTCTTTGGCCACATTTGAACTAATAAACCAAAAAAAGCTTATGCATACTTGATTTGATGGAGCACATGTAGCCTGCAGATTTCCCTTCTCAATGACAGTTCATCTTGGTGTTCACAGAGGATCACGGAGTAATTCTCTCCCGCACAGATCTCATGCATGAACAGACTACATGTCTCATTCTCCAGAGCATGCCCTGGCCACTCACAGCTTTTGCTTCTAGCTGAAGTCTCTACAATCACCATCTATTTCTCCCTTACTTCCGCTTTTCCTCGGGATGCAGAGACTGGTACTCTTCCTGTTATTCCTTAAAGTATTTTTCATGAGTAAGTTAAAAGCCAACTGTAAATCAGAGGTCTGTGAGAGAAGCAACTTGTCAGTACTAGGAACCTTACCTTTCTTGTTGAGGAAGTGCAGGATGAGCAAAAATGATTAAGCAGATTCTAGGAATTCAGGTAGAGTACCTGTGTTTGCCTGCCATTCTTGCATTACTCTGGTGAGGGGCTTAAACCAGGCTTCATATTTTTGCTGTGTGTCTTATTTTATTTTATTTCTGGGGTCTATTTATAGCAACAGTGAAGGTCAACAGCAAGTAAAGACAATGAGAGCTTCACTGAAGTAATTAGAAATAAAACTTACTTGGTATATCAAGAAGAGTTCCTTCACGTTGGTCAGACTGAAGGAGACATTGACTCCTCAGTTTATTTCTTACAAAGCAACAGCACACAGTGCTGCAAAGCGAGGTTAGTCATTCAAGTAATTAATTTCAAGTTCTCAGTTTTGTTAAGAATAGATTCTGATGAGGAATAGAATGTGTGGTAGGTGAGGTAAACTGGGAAGAAGTAAAATATTATGATATTTCAGTGAACAACCTCCACATTGTAAGACTGGGTCTTACTGGAAGGAAGGTGCAAACCGTATTTAACAGTGATACACAGACAGAGATACAGGCGCTAAGAATAACGTTACAGAAAACTGGGGCTTTGTGTAGCTGTGCGTGTGGTACCTGTGACGCTGTCAGAGCACTGAACAGTGACAGTGGCTGGGAGTAGCCGTGGCACACCCAGAGTGGCGGTCGAGCTGCCACAACAGCCGTCAGAAGGGGAATTCAGGAGGATGTCAGACATGCAGATGACTGAGTCACACTAAGTATTTATTTAACTAATATTCCACCCAAGAATTGAAGCACAGACCTCTCAGCCTGGCTTTTCACGAATGAGGCCTTACACCGGGGTAGATGCAATTGACACTGAGAGGCAAAATGTCAGCAGAAGGAAAAAAATAAGCTAGGTGGACAGTGTTACTATGTCTAGACTTCTGGCATCTTGTGACACATATTCCTGTATTTGAAGCTGTGATAGTAAGAGCTTAATCGTTGTTTAAAACAAGTGAGTGAATTAAGTGTTTTACAGGAAGCCTCTTGTATTTGTTTTTGTATCTGCTTGTGTTCTGTTTCTTCCTGGCTCTGCTTGTCTAGCAACCACTGTGTCGGTTAGCACTTCAAGTGTACTGAGAAAGGAGGGAGCTGAGCACAACAGACACTAAGTTTAGCTGTTTTGACCTTCAGAGTTATCTTTAGGATTTATGACTGGTTGACCAGAACATGTTGCTTATGATTCACACTTGGAAGTTTATCAGCAATAACTTACACTAAGTATTTGGAAAACATATATGTTTTTCTTCACACAGCCTCTGTGCTGCCTCTACCATCATCTCCCAGGGTATTTGGGAACACTTTACGGGTACTCTAAATGCTAGGATGATAATTTAAGCTAGCCTGTTTCATCTTGTCTGCAACAAACACTTAAAAATCTTCAGGCAGCATGTATCTGTGTTCAAGCACACAAAATACCAACTCAGATTGCCAGTTTACTGCCTCTTTTATCTGAAGACTGTTGTGAAGGCAAACTTGCCAACCCGAAAGGGATCAATGCAGCACTGGTGTATTTTAGGCTACTGTCTCTAGACACTTATTTCATGTCATTTATTCATGATTAAGTCATTCTTTTGATTAGCATAGGCTACAGTACCAAAGCTCTAGTCTCTCCTCTGAAATTGTTCTTTCCCAACCCTGTTCTAAAGATGCCGGCAAAGTGCTTCTTACTCCTAATAGTTTATTCCCGAGGCCATTTGCTTAGGAGCTGGCTTTTCCTTCCTCTCAGTAGCTTACACGTCACAGCCGAGTTCTTACTGGATCTGCATAAAAAGTGAGGACCTAAGTAGAAGTCTTCAGCAAGACCCTTAGGTAAGGCTGTCTTAGTTCTAGACGAATTCATGGGCCTAATCTGGATGTCTGACTCTCCCTGTGTGTTATATAGGTACAAAAGAGTGGGGTTTGGAGGAACTGAGAAGTGAAACATCATGTAGAGTAATCAGATGCAGTAGAGAAAGAAAGGTCCAGTAGTTCGTTGGAGGTAGGCTATTTAAAGGTGGTTAACTTCTGAAGACCCAGCAGAAATATGCAACAGGACTCAAATCATTGAGTTTCTCTGTATTTCAGTTCTATATACAGAAGAGGCGAGTAGTAGAAAGCAACTGCCCTGCCAGCTATGGATTCTGTAGTAGCTGGGGGTATGCAGGCAGAATGGTCATCGCCTAGAACCAATCTGCTGCTTCAGCTTGAGTCTACAGCTTTCACAAGCTCCCTGAAAACCAAATGACAGAGCACGGTGCTTATCTGAGCTTATCCTGAGGATGAGGAGGTTTTTCAGCTTTGGCAATTCTGGAATAGACTGGGATTTTCAATGGATTTCTTCCCTCCCTTCCTTGAGTTGTATGGATGGAACATAACAATGTGCCTTAGAAGGAGATAGCTGGGTGATGGGTTAGTATGAACTGTCAGCATTGCTCTTACCTGCTGCATTTCCAGGGTGGATAACCACAGTCACTGTGGTTTGAACCAATGGGTATCTTACTTCTGTTTTGCACCTCCCTGCTGGCTTCTGTAACACTACAACACAATGTTAGTCTGAGGTGGATTTGACCGTTTAAAAAAAAAAAAAAAGACTCTTCATTTTCCATGGTCTGTTCTTTCCATCAGGAAGATCCTTTAGCAGCTCCAGTTACTCCACATAGTCCAAACTTTTGCTGGCCTTGTTAGAGCTTAGTGTTGTCCATCTGGATAGTTGGTATGAGCAGATGTATGACATCCTAATGAAGTCAACCCGGAGAAAATGTTGTATAGCATCTGTGAGAGGAACATAGTAAGTTGCAAAAGCCTTACAGTTGTAAGTTTAAGCCCCTCGCGTTGCAGAATCATGTGCAGCCATGCATAAGTCAATAGTGTCTAAAGTGAATTAAGTTTCTTGTCCTCACATATCTTACTGAACAGACATTCCAGAGTTTGACTTTCAAGACTTGTAAAATCTTTCTGTCTTCCAGCTTATTTACTTTCACTTTATTTGCTGCTAGCTTGCTGGCACAAGAGTAGATACTATCCCAATTAGATTTTCTTCCTTGTGTTTATTCTGGGTATATTTAGAAAGTTTTGTTTCCTTCATTCTTCGTTTTGTGAGTTCATCTAGAATTAGGAGAATTTTTCCCCCATAAATAAGCTCCTTCCCATAGATAGTGCTTCTGTTCTAACTTGAGTTGATCTGTCTGAAAAGATGACCACCAGAATGGTGATATTCCGGATGACATTTTACAAGGGCATTACTTTTTCTGTAGCTCTGTTGGAAATGCGTAGACTAAGGTTGTGAAGTTACCTCCACTAGTCTTACATCTGCATTATTTTAGTGGCTTAGTCATTCCAAAATCACTTGGTACATATACATACATTACAGCAGGAATTTTAGGGTGTTAATCCCAGAAATCTTACATTAAAAATCTTCATGCATTTTCTATTATTCCATGCATCATGTAATTTAGTTTTTCCTCTTACAGTAGTTTTAATAATCTTTTATGGAATAGTATTTGCAGACTTCATTAATGCTCTCTACTTTTTGTTCTCATACCATTTGTAAAAGTATTAAAATTGGGTCTATTTATAGGCTTTCCACCCCTCAACACGCCCCTTTGCAATGTGGTCAATCTGGCAGAAATACTATCTCTATTTTTCAGCAGCAGCTCCTCAGGGACTTCACTGCAGATCGACTTACAGCGTGCTACAATCAGCTCTGCATAGGGCAATTCATATAAACAACTATAGGGAAGTTCCTAATCCTTCTAATGAATTCAGAACAGCAACTCCACTTTTCTTCATCTTGCCGGGGGGGCTTGGAAGTCTCAAGCAGTTGTATAATACATTTTATATTAACTACTTTTTCTGAAGTTATACCCCTATCCCATTTATGTACCCAGCTCCTATTTATTTGCCCAGTATTTCCTAGTGGGAGCTCTCTGAGCCCCCCCAGCCATCCCCTCCATCAACAGCTGAGAGCCCTGATCTTGCTTTGCTTTCTCTGGTTTGAGGTCTGGCAGGGTGGATACCCTGGTGGCCAACTCTATGACTTTAGCCAAAGAAACTGGTCAGAAAATCCTTTTACTGGCACTCTGCCTCTGGTATGTCATCATGGGGGAGCTAAGGGGATAGATCTTTCAAGCTGATTTTCCTAGGTTAGGTTTTTCTTTGGTCCTCCAGACACCGTGTTCTAATTTTGGAGGTCGATGGACAAGTCTCTCAGCTTCTCTCTGGATTTCCAGGGGGTATTGTAAAATCACAGTTCTTCCCATAGATATCTCACCTTATTCCAGTCAGGGTTTTTTCCCCTGGCAGTTGCCAAAAAATCCCGTGTGACTGCTAGAGCTTGCTTGCTTTTTATATGGGGTGCTGTCCACCTTTTTCACTGGTCCCGTGAGGGTACACTTACTCCACTGCTGAGACACTAGACCTACTTCACAGCTACTGTAAGCTGCCACTGGCAAGAAAATTGGGGGAAAGCTATTAATGAGTTGCCCTTTTTGGCTCTAGAAGCTTTCAGTCAAGAGCCTCTCTTGCTACTTTCTTTGCACTACATTACGTACTCTTTTCCTCTCTAATAGTTTCCATTCTAACAATCCTAAGCATTTCTATTTTAAGTAATAATTTTCTGTGGGACGATAGAACAACTTTTTTTTTATTCCAAAAAATTTAATCTGCAATAAAATAACAGTTTGACTCTCTAGTATTTTGGTTCTTCAAAAGAAATGCATAGGTACATAAGCATTCCCATTCTGGATTAGACCTTATATAGATCCATACCTTATATGTAGAGGTGATGAGAATGAAATGCTGAAGAGGAAGGTGGAAGTAGATGAACAGCTGGCAGATATGAAGTCTCATGCCCTCAGTGTGTGCCATCCGCATCTTTAGTTGTTGAAGATAGACTTGGAATAAGCTGTCCTTTCCAAAGACAGGAGACATTTTAGTATTAACTTTTGGGTCTAGAAATGCACAACAGCTTGTGAACTTTTACTATCCTTTCACGTAGTTAATCTCTTTGTGTTTCTTCATTTTTTTGTCCTCAGAAACTTGCTTAGAGTTATGCTACGTCATACTCTGTGTGCGAATACATTTCCTGTTGCTAGTGCAGTGTGTAGGCTTCCGCTAAAGTGCCCCCTCTCAGTTTGCTCTTTTCTCCTCCATCAAAAATGAAAAAAATTGAGAGAGGATATGGAACTGGTGAAAGGTGCCATGTGGAGACATTCCACAGATTTGTTTAGCATTATTATATATACCCTGACCATTTTACAGGCTTTCATGGCTACGTGGCGTGTTTACCAGAGGTATTCAATATGGTGCCTAAGTGCATGCACAGCTACTTTTCTTGAGCTGACATTTTGAAGGTGTATGAATAGTTTACATTTCTGTCTCCAGTGTTTATTATATCATATCTGTCACTACTGAATTTTCATTTGATAGTGTTGTCCATTCGTATATTCTTACTAAATCTGTGTTAAGTACTGTGGCCTGCGTCTGTTTTGTTGTTGGTTTGTTTTTTTTTTTTAAATAATTGATTTACTTGTACAATCTGCAGACTTTTTATTTAATATTTTCCCTTCCAGATGGTAATATCTTAAACAATAATGGAATTCATATACCAGCTTCAAGCACCTGTTCTTAATTTTTATCAGTTATAGCATAAATCTCTTTTAGGTTTTCATATTTTTAACCAGTTCCTTTTTATTATATTATTTGAATTCTCATTTCAGGGCCACTTAATTTCTTAAACAGTCTCCTGAAAGACTAAATAAATATAAATTACCTTTCTGTTTTATCATGTTTTTAAAGTAATGCTTAAAGTGCTTATCAGATTGCTGGAATGTGCTTGTCTTGTACAGAAAGCATGCTAGTTAAACATTAACATAACATCTCATGATTTATTCTTTTTTCATTCTCTCTTTAAGTATCATTTCAGCAAATTTGTCAGATACATAGAAAAGTTTTCTTGATCTGTGCTTTTCAGGATCCAACCTGGAGTTATTTTACAGAGCAGGCACAATAGCGGCCAAGTCCTTAACCCTTTAGCGTTACAGCTGATTTAGGAGGTACATTCACATAACAGCTGAAGTCGAAGACGAGTCCTTTAAGCAGTATGGCTATGAAGATTTTATGATCTAATGCATCATCAGAATGTGCTTTACCTCCTCAAGAGGCTCTCACAGCTTTCTCCTGTCATGACGTCCCTGTCTTCTTTCCCAATTAGCAGAGTATTATAAGAATGCATATTAAAAAGTATTGCAGCAATGATTTTTTTTGTTATTAGTTGTCCATTTATAATGTTGTCAGCGAAGTTACATTCACGTGATTATTCAGATAAACTCAGATGAAGTCAGTTGCATGAATTTGTTTCTTCAGATAAAATCTTTGGTTTATTTAATCACAAAGTAGTTTTATTTTATGATTACATTTATATTGACCAGAAAAACAAATACATAATTGGTTAACCAGTCAGAAGTGGAAATACTGCCCTATGATATATGACGTCTCAGATAAGCAACCTTGAATATTTACCTTTCAAAGGAATATTTGTAGTAAAGAGCTGAAATTTTCTGTGAACCCAGCTTCCCCAACTAGGTCTGTTAAAATTGTGATTTCCCTCCAAACACTTCAATTTGTGAAACATTTTTTTTTTCTCTCAAAAAAAGACCAGTGAGCTGCTGGTCTCACATACACAAAACCTTGTGACCTATTCCAGGTGTGATTCCCACAAAAGCCTGCATGCAGGGTAGGAGGATCAGAGGCGAAAGCTGGTGAAAGTCTGTTCCAAAACAAAAGCAGTAACGTGGAGAATGATGCCTCATGACAGGCCAGACTGTACTCATAAATTACCCTGCAGTGACAGAGCTGGTCTCATTAGGGTTACACTGACATTTTTCAGTAAGAGGGACACTTCAGGCAGTCCCCACCCTGCCCGTTCTGACCCCATCCCTCCAGCCCCTCTGATCCCTGGTGCTCCTTCACTGAGCTGGCATGACTGTGTCATTTGTGAGGCTGCACAGTGACCCATGCTGGGGGAACTTTCCAAACAGAAAAGTAATAAATAAAACCCAAGCATTTCGGTTGCCTTACTTTTTCAGCAAGATGAATTCCCCAGACTGGAAAGTCCCACAGTCACACAAACAGCTGTCCTGGGAAGAGGGCGACATGGGGCTGAAAAATTGCATCAAGGAAAGAGAGCAAGCACCTCCCATGTATTCAGATAGTACAGATGCTGAACGACAAATCACTGCTTTAGTAGCCCGGCAGCTTAATTAAGTAGTCTAGTCTGCAGCCCAGAATATTAGCCATTGAGGAAAGAACAATAACAATGGAGATATGATTTGAATGTTACACATTTTGAAGATTTGCTTCCCAAATACCACAGGACTGGTAGAAACACCCTTACACTTCAGGGTTTGGATTAGGTTTGTTTTGGGGATTTGGGGGGCATTACCCTTAGAAGCATACTTGATTATTTATTATATGAAAAACTACCACATTTAAACAGTCATCTTAACCCTTTATAAAAAAACCCAAACATGTTGAGAAAGCAATCAATATCAAATTTACATATTGAGAGTAATTGTCCTATACAATCACAAATAGTAGGTAAGGGCCCTGCTTTGGAGAAATGAAGGCAGCAATCCTAATTTATAATGAGTCTTTACACATAATTTGTAAATGCTCTGACAGTTTATTTTAAAGCTTTTGATTTAAAAAGCAAATGGATAATTACTGATAATTTGACATCAGGAAAATATTCCCAGTTAGGATTTTAATTTAAGAAAACAAAGATTATCTGTTGGATTACTCATCTTCACAAACAGAAGTTTTCCCTGTGAAAATCACCTGATTGCTTCATGCTATTCTTAGCTGTAGCATCTGCCAGCACATTTTTCAGTAATTCTACATAATGTGTCATTTGAAAGTGAGCATCAGAGTAAACAGTCTGCCTAAATGACTAGAACTATTGAGATAAACAGTTTTATTTTAGCCTCAGAGATAGGCTATTGATTATTTACTCAGAGGATGTTTTCCCTCAGACTCCAATTGCTCAAGTGGCCAGAGCAGTTGAGTTTTCAGGGTCACACAGAAAAATGCAAGGGGCAGACATTTCTGAAGCTTGGAAGCACCATTTTCTGTACATAAATACTGACTTAGATTTGTCCTTTACTTTGTTTTAGAGGGAAGTGACTTTTGGCATGGATAAAAGAGGGAGAAATGCCACGTGTAACAAGGTATTAGGCCAGTTTAGGTTTGGTTTGTTTCTATTTGGCATCCAAAGGACTTACATATTGAACAAAATACTGAAGGAGGTTTTTTGTTGGGATGGTGTGACAGGAGTCAAGCTATGGCTGTGTTTGCTTTGTTTTATTGCTGCTGGTTTGACTCCCTCCATTCTTCAAAGCCATTAGTACAGAATTTGTTTTATTTGCTACCATAGGTACAACTTCTTGTCAGCAGCTTCATTCGGGAATAACCCAGCCAGAGAAGTCTAAGTGAAATGTGTATTGCTGCTCATATGCTGAAAAAATGGGAAGAAACACATCAATAGCAGGTCTGCAGGATCCAGCACAGGAACATTTCAGCAGTGCAGGCAATGCCACTAGCAGTAGCACCCTTTGCTGAGATCCAGCAGTGCAATGTCCTATGTCCTGTTCCTTTGCCAGTTGCAGTTACGACATCAGGATGTGTCCAAAAAAAAAAGAGAAATGCAATAGCATTGTTTTGGGCTGGGTGACCTCTGAAGTGGAAGGCCAAGGTGATTAAGGCACATAAACTCCAAGACTCTGTTTATTATCCAGGAAGTGGTTATTACCAAATTGGCAGGAAATACACTGGATGCCAAAGTACCAACCCCAACATAGCTCTACGTATCAATCATCTTGTCTCAGTGTTGTTGAAATCTTGGAATAACAATGGCAATTGCATTAACTTTTGTTAGAGGCTGTTTCATTTGTTTTCAGACACTCCTGCAAATAAATCTACCTTTATTTAGAGGGAGTGCATCTAGTTTCTCTACTCCAAATATTTTAGTGAAGATGGTGCTCATGAAGTGGGACTGGCCACCACTATCACACAGGGTGTTCAGAGACATGGCAGCTGCACTGTTTGATACTGGCAAATGACAAGAGTGAGCAGGGAGAGGCAGGATGAAGGACAAGCAGCACCAGAGGGATCCCCTCAACAGCTGTCATTGCTGGAAGCAACTTCTTATGAAACACCATGCCGCTGTTCAGGGAGAGGTGGGATCCCAGATGCAGGACGGGATCCCATCCTGGGATCCACCTTCTCTTTATTCATAAAACATCTTTGGCAGAATGCTCCCTTCTGTGCTGGTAGCAGTTATGCAAGCTTCCCAGCTGATCAATGTCATCCTCGACTGGATGAATCTCTTCTAGAAACCACAGGATGGTTTCTTCAGCCTCCATGACCTGTTAAACTCAGCACTGTGTTCAGACACTGCTGGTAAACTTGCCCATGGAGTACACGAAGTAGCCTCAGAGAACACCTGCTGCCTATGTTTGAACCCTGTCCTTCCTTCCCTCATGTCATCTTTCTGTGTAAGTCACTGCTGTGCTTACTCCAGGGGTGCTATATATTTACAATAGTGGAGGGAGGCAGAACAGCTGCTGTAGCACAGCTAAAGGCAAAAGGAAAACTGCCTCCTTCTGCTGAGCTGAACAATGCTCCTGTGCACAGTCCTCCCCACCCAATGCAGGTGAACTGCTCCCCGACAGCAGTGTGTCCTGTTACATGATCATGGATGGAGTTGGCTGGTGACAATCACCACTATAATGGGGTCCAAAGTGAAAAAGAGCAGGCTAGGGCTGACTCACCAAGCAATAGTAGTCCCCAGAGTAACACAGTGATTGATCCAGTTCCTCTGACATGAAGAGCCCTTTCCAGGCATCCTTTTTTTTTTTTTTTTATTGGTACTGGAAATATTCTTACAATATTTTGCTGTTGTCAGTTATTTGAAGCAGATTATTACCTTATAGACAACTCTGTGAATGGATGCTTTTCTGAAAACTGAGTATTAGAAAAACCAGATAGGTATGTACCACTTGTTAGACATCGATATTAAGGTGTAAATAATGATCAAGCCTACAGTGGGAACAATATATAAGTAATACATATTGTAGTTCAATTTCAAGTCTTTAGTTGCAAAAATCAAGAAATTAAAGCAAAAAAAAGAACTCTTCTTATTGTCTTTTTAATATTTGGGAAATTCCATAGTACAACCAGTTTACTGCCTTTTACAGCATGCTCTAACTTTAAGCACCTGTCAAGGTGACAGTTATCTTGGCTCTGCTTCAGAGGAAGCCGAGCTGCAGCACATGTTCTTGCACTATGGCCAAAATACACAACAGCGGAGCAGCTCCATCTCAGTTTCTAAGATTATTAAGGTCTGACACCAGTGTTGTCACTTCTTGAGTGGCCATACAACAGCCTGTGATGCTCTGCTCCAGCATGAAGATGATGACCATGATGGCAGTAGCCTGTATTTAGAAGATTTGTTATTGTTTACTTTTACCATTTCTGTGGAGTTGTCATAACTATGGTACTTATTTTAAAAAGTAAGCTTGGACACCATTTTTTAAACTGCCAGGTAATTAAATTTAAAACCTGAGAAGTTTCAAAAATCAACCTGAAAAAACCAAAATCCCTTTTTCTTTGCAGTCCAACTCAGGCTGTTGTTGGGGCCTGACTGTTACCTGGCCATGTCTGCAGGCCCTTGCCCAGTCTGCATCTACTGGAAACGGTTATCACACCATCATCTTCATTTACGGGTTCCTAAAATACTATCAGTAACACAGAAAGGTCAGGGAAAGCTGGAATTATTCTTTTTAACCTAACAGCATCTCCTTAGCCACTGTTTTAAAATGACTGTACGAGCATCTTGCCACAAGATGGCCCCTACCAACCACAGCTCGCGTGCATCTGGCCACTGCATGAGGCCTGTGGAAGGGCTGACCCTTGGCTTCTGTTTATTACAGGGCCCGGGAATTATGATCATTACGTTTTACTCCACAAAAAGCTTTTCCAATATATCAGGCCTGTGGGACATGATTACCCTCGGGCTCCACAGTGACTATATGCTGAGTTTTCTCTGACAATTTCATGAGGTGATTAAACATCACAAAATGAAGTTCTTTATACAGTTAACTTCATTGTAGTGATGCGAAGACTGGGTGGTGGCTAAAGAGATTAGGATGAGATTTTAGCACTGTATCATCAGGTCCCTCAAAGTGGTGGCTAAGGTGTTCTTTGAGGGGATGGTCCAGTGGTGGGTACAAAGCCGTCATGAGACACCCATCTTGATAGGTGAAATGAAATTTGCAGAGCATTTTTCCTCTCCTTGGCTACTGGAGTGGGAACGTTTAGATCAGCAGTTATTAAGGTTAGTGCTTAACCTAGTGAGGTCATGGAGTGCTCTCAGATCTCATCAGCATTAGTGGTTGCTGAGGCCATCCAGACCTCAGCCTTAAAGATTGCTGAGAGTAAATCAACAAAAGGGACATCAGTGCCTGAACTTGTGGTGTCACTTATTTTCTGTAGCCTTAAAATTACAGAACCAGGTCCCGTAAATAATTCTTAGTGTGAGATGGGTATCTTATTAGAAATTTATATTAAATACAGTCCTTTGTCGAGGGAACCATCTGAGACAGCCAAGTCTGATATACAGAAAAAACCTCCACATTTATGTCACCCATTTAGTACCTCTGGCCAGAGATCTACACTGGTTCGAGGGCAGTAGACACCCAAAGCCCTGCTTTCTCACCTGGGAACAAATTTGAAGCTGCTTTCGCATGAGCATAGTCAGTGGCCTCCTGCTGGAGATGGGCGAAGGGCTCATGTTGGACCTCTGCCCCTCCTGGAACCAGAAGTTTCTCTTACCCCTCTTGCGACAGTCCATCTCATCAGACTCTGTCTGACTGTCATATCATGGAAGCTCTCCTGATTTCATTTGCTAAAGATGTTTTGTTTTGTACAAATAGCAATATTAAGCTAGAGAGGGACCAACTGCATTTCCAGTCGATAAGACACTCCTTTAAAAGATGAATACACAGACTTAACGAAAAAAATCTCTTGAAAAAACAAAACATATAAATTTGCATATGCTATACAGTAACATTTGCCTTCAGGTATGGAAAAAAGAAGCTGAAAAACCTTGGTGTGAACCAGAAAACTCACCCTACACCCCACTCCACTACCCTAATGAGCAAGACACGATCAGCCACACTTTGCCTTAGAGATACTCAGAACATGTATGTTCAGAACATGTATGGGTTGTGGTGGTCAGGTAAGCAATCCCTCGCCCAGGTCATGAATCTCATGCCAATTTGTCATCAGCTTGGAGAAAGACCCTCAGCAGCTTGTAAGGAGCAGGACAAGGTTTGGTGCTTGAGCACCTTTGCCCCATGAATTCAGGGACTCCATGGGATTTGGACTTGGGGGGGTGGGGTGGGGCTTTTGTGGCACCCATTCAGCATCCTGAGATTTGCTGTCAAAATGAGGCAAGAGGCAACTAAGAAATCAGATGCACTTAAGCACTTTTTAGGAGCTGAGTTTCAGCTCCTTCCAATGACATGACACGTGAGACATCCAGCTTTCAGACCACTGCTCAAGCATCTGTCAGGGGGAGCCATGATGGGGAAGGGAACATAATCCTAGAGACAAACCTTTGCATTTCCTCTGCTGAACCTCAGCGATAAAAATGAAACCAAAGGCAAAGGCAGACTGAAGGGATCACATGACAACACATTTTCTGAACCTGCATCTCCCTTCATTTCACTTTTTGTCCACTGATAGCAAGCGTGAAAGAGGAATGAAAACATATCTCCAGATTTAAAAATAAACCAGAAGCTGATTTACAAGGCACAGGTCTTCAGTGTCTTTTCACTGGGCTTTAAACATCCTTCTTTGCCTCTACATTTCTAATGGGTTTGTCTTGGGACATTTACCAGTGTCTGCTCTGACAGATTCTGGTGCTCTCCTTGTGACCATTTAACTGATGTTATTTGTTTTAAAAATAAGTACAGACACTAGGGGAAAGAGTCTTAATAGGAGCACAATGTGTTTGTGTTAATATAAGTACATATTAATTCTGGGCTTTCCAGTGCAAGACAAAGCCATCTGGAAATCAGGCTACAGTGACTGGATAAACCTACACTGTTCTCACTGGTATTCTATAAGCAATTAAAACTCATGCTGATGATATGAGTTTGTGATCCACAGTGTCATGAAGTGTGGAGTTTGGTGCCCACAGGAACCGCAGAAGATGAACAGGGGGACACGGATACAGTCATGGACTGCAGAAGTTCTTCATAAGCAATCCACTGTTAATTGTAAAGGAAGATGTGAACAGCATGTGGAATTTGGGGTATTGAAGGATATTATGCTGTGTACAAAACATTCCATCAGTGTGCTCCCAGCGCTGAGATAATTCAGTATCTGTTGGTGGTATGGTGTCTCGACAGAGATGAGCACTAATTATCCTACCCAAAAGAGGGCAGCAGTTAAACTTCTGTGGCCTATTTCATGTTATATTAAAAAATGGTTTTTAGCAATGACAAATGTTGATTCAAGTAGCTCAATAACTGGGAACAGTGCCAGACCCTGACAGTATAAGCTGTTATTTTATTGATATTTCTCAAAAGGAAGTCAAGCCTGATTATGTATGTTGACACTCAGAAAATGCAAAGTAACATTTAAATTCATAATAAAGGGATGAGGAAGCTTTATGTAAGAGTGAGGATGTTAATCATTTAATGTAAGTCAGTCATTCAGCTGCAAAGCCAATTTAAATGTATTAGAAAAGAGGCGGGGGGGCATGGGGAGGACACAGATCTGCAAGCTGTTTTGGGAAGTTTTTTCCCTGTCCTTCTTATTCCAGCTGCTGTCTCTGGGGTTGTTCTGTCTGTACCGCGCTGCACCGCAGCTCTTCCTTAGCATAGAACCACAAAGTTACTCCAAGGCTCACTAACCATCACTGTTTTCTTCTTCTTACTGGGGACAACCATGCTTCATTTTCCCTGCTGGTTCTCAGCTGCTAGAAAAGAGTTGGTTTTTTTTTTTTTCCTGACAGTAACTGTTTTCCATCTTATTTACTGATCTTTTTTCCTGCTGCTCAGACTTTCACCCTCTGGCCAGGGGAGCCTCCAGCAAGTCCTGGCCATCCTTGGCCCAGAGCTACAGACTCCTTCTGGTTGGAAGGAGCCCTGCAGGTCTCTAGTCCAGCCTCCTGTGCTGAATTCAGAACAGGCTGCTTAGGGTAGCGTAAGGTCACCTCAAGGTGTCTTGCAGCTGAGGTGGGGCAGGAACTAAAGCAGGAATGTGCTGGAAGCAGTTTACTGTGCTTTGGCAAAACTACTTATTAAATCAGCTGATTCCCAAACCAGCTGTTAGAAATCCCTCCGAGCAATCTCCACACCGAGCAATTATAATTTTGCAGCTTGCCACCAAGTTTCTCACCCTATGTCAGAGATTTAGAAGGAGGCTTGATTTTAATAGAGACCAAATACAAAGCACTGCAGACACAGAGGCACTGCAATGGTGGTCACTCAGCACACTGCCTCGAGTACATTGCCTCCAACCTGCTTGAGATTCGTTTTACTGTGATTTTAAGTAATTAGGCTTCAAGGTCATGACTGTATTAATTACCAGGGCCAAGTGCAAGACAGTTAGGAAGATGGAATTGTCTTTGGCTATGGCGTTACATGTGGCAGGGATTGTTCTTGATTGCCATGACTATGTAGGCTTTGTTCTCATTCAAGGGACATTGGGAGTTCCCTCAGTAAAAAAGCGACAGTTTCATTGGTGTTTGGGGATAGGAAAGATGCAGGTGACACCAAATGCTGCTTTCTGTGGGTATCATGCTGTGCTCAGCCTGACATGTGCCAGGCACTCCGTGTGCCATGCTCCTCTGTGACAGCAGAGATAGAGGCTTGGCTATCACCCATAGATGGCTGTATGTCCCCCCTACTGTGTCCTTCTGTAACAAGATGACACATCTCCTGGGCTGTGACCGTCTGCACTGCTCAGCTACTCAATGTCCCTGTGTTAGGCTTTTCCAGATAGTAGGGACATAAAAACATCCCTGGGGGATGGGAGTGTAGTCCCAGTCAGTGTGGACACAAGCCCATTAGTACCACTTGGCTTCAAGAGCAGCAAATGATCCCTGGTGCACTTCTGTCAGACCAGGTATAGCCCACAAAGAATTCGTGACCTTGCAACACGCTCATGTCATGCTTCCAGTCTGCTCATGGCCTTGGGTCAGCATGCCTTAAACTTGCCAACCCTGCAATGTTTTCACATCACTACATCTTGTCACCTTTATTACCTTTTACCTTCCGTTGGGAAAGCTGCAAAGCAGATCTGGGATACAGTTCACTTTGAAAACAACAATTACAAAATGTTGCTGCATTGCTGCAAACACACAGCCACTTGGGACACTGATTCCAGAGACTGCCACTACCCCGAGCTGAAGCATAATGGAAAAAAAAAATAGTTACAAATCAGCAAACTGCAGCATTTCAATAAACTAAAGGAAACTGTGCACAGCAGTGCCAACCCCTCAGCTGTGAGCCCAGGTGAATAAGCTCTTGTTTGACACTTCACAAAGCGGTCACTCGGCCACAGGTCTCTGGTGCTGTGGTGCAGTTCAGCCGAACGCCCCTGCCAGGCAGGGTGCTGTGACCGTGCTGCTGTGTGTGTCAGTGGACTGTCTCCCCAGCACGGGACACCCTTCGCCGAAGGATGATGCAGACCCCCAACCTTGGTACCACTTCTGCCGTGACCCTGGTTCTTAGCCCTGCCTGGGGTAGCGATTAAATTTAAATAGAAGGTAAGGAGACTGATGGCATCAGAGTTGCATGTGAGATGAGGTTGTCAATTAAGCTCATTTTAATTCTAGAGATCACCTGGATTTGTTCGACCTCTTCTGTCATTTTTAGAGCTAGTTTAAATTGGCAGGTCCTGTTACATGGGAAACTGAATGTTGTTAAAAAAGAAAAAAAGAAAATGATCCGTAGGCCTAAATTGGAATGCACAGCTGGAAATTTCCAAGAAATTATATTTCCAAAATCTGTTCTGGAATTATCAAAATGACCTAGTCACAGCAGTTAACTTTCATTTTTATAATTTTGAATATAATGTATTATATACAATACAAGCTCTTTGCCTTCTTACTACATATTTTGCTTTGATTTTTTGGGAAATAAAATATTTTTATCATTTTTTGGAAGTAAGATTGTAAATGCACCGGTAATTTTCCCCAAAATATTTCCATTTTGTTAGACCAATATTTTCCTATGAGAAGCATTTTCTTTGGGAAGAAAAACCACTATGGATTTGAATTTGCTTCTTTCTGCCCAGTATTGGTCTTCAGAAACACAAAGCTCCCTGAGGGAACTGGCGTGTCCCCACCCGATCACTGGGAATGGAAAGATGACTTTCTTTAGGGTGATGCTTTTATTTAGATAATTATTCTGATATTAAGCTTTTGGGCGACAGAGTGATAACTTGTGTCACTGTCACAGTCCTACTGTGCAGAGAGGACGAGGTGTATGTTGAAAGGTTGAATATAGAAAAGGCGTTACTCCTCCTGGTGACACACCATGGGTGTCCCGCAAGGCCAGCAGCAGATTGTCATCACCCCTACCAGTGCTCTGCCATTCATCTGGCACCTCCATCTGTGAAACGGTGCCTGGTATCTGGCAGTCATCCCACTGAGCTACAGCTGTGTGGGTGCACATTTTCTGAAAATGATCCCTTTTAGGTGAGACTTCTGTTCTGTCTTCGCACGGCTCCATTCAGTGGTGGATGCTGAGGACGTGGCCGAGATGGTATATGCACCGGCATCTCAACAGCTTCATAATCCTTCATGCTGCCCTCTAGCTGTACTTTCTTTTGTCTGGATGCTGTCTCTCCATGTGTTCCTACATAGCTATGGTAATGGTCAATGGCAATATAAGGCTTTTTTTGCAGTGCCATGATGCCAAGGACAACAACCATCATGCAATCCCCACTGCCAGGATTCTCTGAAGGGGTTGGGGAGCAGCAGATATGGCTGGCAACAGTGATTTCCTGCTCTGCTTAGCCTCAGCCCCTCATGCTGGGAGAGGACACATCATCTCTGGAAGCTTTTGCTGGCTGGCCCCAGCACTGGCTGTGGACTCATGGTGAGTGGGAGGTGGGACCGTGAATCTCCAGAGGTCCCTGCCAAACAGCATTAGTATCTGCGGTTTCCTGGTTTCCACCCAAGTGCGTTCCTCCTTTAAAAAAACCTCCTCCTGTTGGAGTTTCATCATAACATCAGGTTAAACCACACTCCACATGGATGCTTATGAAGCTGTTATCCTATAAATCAGTCCTGAATTTTAACCTTCTTATCTATTAGATCTCATGTCTAGAAAACCAAACCAAAAAAACCATCTTACCAGTCCCCCAATGTTGAGCAAAACCCAAACAATCTAAACAGATGGTGAACATACCTGTAAGGTATTGGACAACTGAGCCTTTCATAAGAGTGTGCAAATGATCATTCTTACCTTTGTGATGAGGTCCCAGTAGCAAAGTTAGACACATGAAAAATGAACATGTGTTCCTTTCTTTCCTTTTTGATAGTTGTGTTATTTGGCACAATCAGGTATCTTTTGAGTGCAATTATCTACTCTGAAATTGTCATCAGACCAATGAAAGACACAGGCAGTTATTGAGCTGAGCTCAGTGTTGCTGTTAAGGTCAAGAATGAGCAATGCTGTGGAAAGCGACTAGCAAAAAGACAATCACTTGTCAGACCATGAGGCTACTGCAACAAGAGGCTGAGATACTGCCCTCAGGAGCGGTGATTTCTTGCTCAGACTTTGCATTACTGAAGAGATCCCATGAGACTCGTCATGTTACTGAGTGACCCTCACATCTTTCTCCTTTCTAGCCCTATTTCCCCTCAGCCATAGAAAGCTATCAGTGCTCCCTTTGGAAAGGAGATGAGTTGTGCAGACAGCTGTTGTGCTGAAAAAAAGAAAATAAAAGAAAAAACACCCATAGCTTCCATACCCAAGGGCATAGAAGCAGGAAAAAAAGAAAAGTATTACTTATGACAAGTGCATTAATGGGACAGTTAATCCAGCTGTCAGGAGTTTAAGGGAAAAGCTTGCCAGCTGTTGTAAGCATTTTGCGGTACATGGTGAGCTCCTTTGTGGCACGTGGCTGGGCAAAGCACTGGCACCGCAGTGAGCTCTTACTCTGTTCTCCTTTAAAACAACCCAGGGGCGGAGGCAGTGTGGGAGCCGGGCAGCAATGCAGCTGCTTTCTTCCCCATGCAGTGTGACCCAAAGCTGCAGGTCTGGCTCACATGACTACATGTGCAGGCTCCCTGCTGCCCAGCAGGACTCTCCGAGGAGGGCATCATGTGCTGTGTGCTCCCAAAAAGCATAAGACAAACAGAGGGTGCTGACATAAATGTTCTCCTCGATGCACGCACCCCCATGGGGTAAGCACTGCACGCTGTAGCAAAGCTAAACCAACTTTAGTGTCTTTTTCCTGGTTGCCACTCATGATCTAACACAATCAGTTGTTTCCCCTCACCCACGTGTACACCTTGCGTGGTCCAGCCCCCGTTTTCTTACAACAGCTAAGGTGACCAAGTGCCTTGGGTTTTCCCAGGTCACAGGGATCCCAGGACCAAGACCAGGAGATAAGGTGTGACTTACACCCGGCTATTTTTTAAGCCCCACTGGAAGTTTAAGAAATGCTTAAGATGACACAAGACCTGCTTCATGAAGCCCCATTTTCATCACATATGTAGAAATTCATAGACACAGACACAGGTATCTTTCATCTTGCGGAACTGAAGTAAAGGCACCTCCCAAACCACGTGAGCTGACCAGTCAGTGCCTCAGTCAGTCCATTTGAATTTCAATTGTCCACTGTCACCAGGCTCCAGGTTCTTTTGCAGGGCTTGGAGCTACTGTTCCATTTGCAGAGGGTGACCACAGCTTTACGGATCAGAGCCTCAGTTTATTTTGATATGAATGAGCCCAGGACTCTGTTTTCCCCAAGTGCCGCTCACTGCTCATTCACTGCTCGGAAGAGAAACCAGAGGAAGGCACAACTTCCATGCTCTTGTTGCAGCAGATTTCTTTGCCAGGAAAAACATTTTTACATTTCTTTTTTTGGTGTGTTTTAATGGTTGCTATTTCTACATTAGCTATTCCTGAGATTATTTCCTGTAGAGAAAATTTAATATTTTTAATTCCAATAATAATTTTAGTAACAGTTGCCGTTTTCCGCCAATGTTTCTGCATTTTGGGATAGAACCAAGTTATATGTTCTAAATTCCTCTTTTCATTACAATTTCTCTACAAGAGGTTTCAAGGCAGTTATTTCATACCTCCAAAATTACAGGGAACGGAATTTTCTTATCAGACTGATTTTCCATCGAGTTCCAGGCTATTGCCCGTTTCCTGCATAGTTAACCTCATTCTTCCATTTCCATTTAACAGTCAAATGCTTCTCTCCCTCATTTAACCTTTGTGTTATTCAAGATAGGTACCTGGCTATAACTTCTACTGCTAGTTATTTATTTTTGCATCCAACTAGGAATAATTTGCTTATCGAGACTCGTTGTTTCTTCTTGGCAAATGTGGCTGCACTGGAGTGTGGACATGAAAGGCTGCAGAGGCCCTTTCTGCTCCTGTGCCACTGGCACTTTTGCATTATAACCTTTCCATTCCGGAAACAGCAATTAATTACATTTTTTGAGGCAATTATTTACACTTTTGTACACACAGTAAGTGGTGTTATTGCACATCCGTGTCTTTGCTGAAACCCAGGAATGGAATTCCTGTCTCACTCTAAGAGCAGCAGCAGGTTTGACCTTGACTTAGTAAGGAGTTAGGATTACATCTCAAATGTCACCTGTGGCCTTCACCGAGGTCACTACTTCAGAATTAAAAATCCTCCTTACTTTCAGTCAGGAATCTGAGGGGTTTTTGTTGCTTGTTTGTGGGTTTTTTTTAATGGAAGAGGGGTTTTTATACAAACATTGAATTGATGTAACTTCTAAAAAGAAAATAGTAGATGCTTTTTGGAGGAAGCTCAGCAGAACCAAGAATGCTTACAGGCAGTCCCAACATATGGTGTATTGCTTACTTGTCCGAATTTCAAAACATTTACTTCAAGTTTCTGTTTACCCCTGAAACATTTCCAAAGGACGTGAGCCTTCTAGAGAGTGCCTGATAAGCTTGAAAGATTTTTCAGATCAGTTCTTCTCTAGGTGAAGTGGGAGTTGGCTTCTGCCCCCTGCAGCACAGATTTTACATGAGTAGTACACTCAGTGTGGAAGTACCTACTGGGCTACTTTCTCTTGTTTTGCTTAGCTGCAAAGATTCCATACTTGCAGGTGCATTATTTACATTTGAGAAATACATCAGAGGCAGGCAACAGCCCGATGAGGCAAGGACACTGGTTGTGGTCACCCCGGCAGAGCCACCGCTGCAGAGAGCGTGCCTGTGTTGAATTTTATGCCATCTACTGACCTGGTCACACCAAAGCAAGTTTTACCCGGGCATCCTGCTCCTTAGTCTCAAAGGCAATGAGGACAAGAGAAATTGTCTTAAGGCACCCAGAGATCCCACATAAAAATGCTGCAGGAGAGGTGAGATTTGGATCTCATGTTTGTAGCTCAAACCCATCGCTAACACTACAAAACCAAACCCATTACAAATTCTGCCTTAAAATAGGCAGAAAACATAATTTTCAAGAACACATAACGCATTTTAAGATTTTGATTCAGATTTTTAATAAATTGTGCCAGTAGAAGCTTTCAAAGGCCATGATATATCAATAAATAACAGTTAAATTGAGTTCCTGAGAAAGAACCTACCACATGAAAGAATGTCAGATAGATGTAAATAACAAAAAATGGCATTACTATATAAAAAAGCAGTAATACTGAATCTTACATGAACTGTCACAACACAAGCACTGCATACCTCAGAACATTCCTTTCATACAAATGTAAACAAATACACAATCATTTTTGTTTAGTTTAGGCTGATGAATTTATATGTTGTTGCTTAGATATCTAAACAATGGATAGGATAGGATATGCTAAAACATTAAGGAATAATATGTGGAATAATATACGGAAAAAATAACGAAGCTCCAGATTTAAAAATAAAATAAAGCAAAAACACATTAAAGGAGTGTTTTCCTCAAATGTTATTATGTCAATCACCTTAAATAGGACTGTTACACTAATCTGAATTAAGGATTTTTGTGTGTGTTTACTTATTTAGTTATATATAATATATATGCAAATATGTATGGCTTAATTATCTTTAGTATTCTGATATCACCTTGAATAATTCACATGTATACATATAAAAAAATGCATATTTTAACATAGTTAAGAATTGATATTTCAAAGTATGCCTGTAATTTGACAGAAACGGAGGACTATTAATGCTCCATCACAGCAACATTTCCACCTATAGACAAAAGGACAGAATGACCTAGGAACAATGCCACCATTTCCAGAAGTCAGTGCCTCGGGCGTTAGGATCCTAAATGGATGTGCAGCCATTCACGCGTAGGGATCTGATGTCTGGAAACGCCACACACCTCCAGGTTCCGTAGATGTCTGCGGAGCTGCACGCACTCGACATCAGCCTCATGGCACTTAGGATCTTGATGTGTTACGGGAGCACGGCATCAGACATTCTGTTTTGAAGATGCTGAGCTACATCTGTTAGTACTGGTGCTCTGCACTGCTGCTAGTATGGAACAGTGGGCACTGTGCTGCATGCTGCGTGAACAGACCCAGTCTAGACTGTGGCCACAGACCAGCTTTGTAGTAACGGTCTTGCTAACGATCCTGTGTGGGGGAACGTGTGTGCCGATGACACGTGTTTACTGAAACGACCTAGTACATCAGACCACAAAATTGCATTTAGTTAGAAACTTTGCCATCCGTTTTACAAAATTAATATTGGATACAATCATAAGAGGAAACCATCCACACAATACATTATCAACACACGGTTTAAAATGGTCTAATTTTAGACCCTTAGTAAAAATGGATCCACAGGACCTGCCTGTGAATGGCAAGCAAAGGCCATTTCAAATAGAAAAACACTGCTCATGCAACATTCTTCACACACTAGACAAGGAAATCACACCCAAATTGTCACTTGCTCACACTTTCTATTACACTCCAATAAGCAGAAGGAAATAAAGCAGCTTTAAGGTTATGTCACAATTTTGAAATGTGGAAAATACATATAATAAACAAAAATCACGGTGCGAATACAATGGCATCAGTAAATTTAGAAAATTAGAGAGCAGTTTTCTTTTTTTCCTTTTTCTTCTTCTTTTTTTTTTTTTTTCCTTTCTTTCTTACATTATTGCACAGAGACCTTTCATCACATGTTCTTCAGCTTTATGCATCTTCCTAAATGTGAAATAAGTGCTATGGATAAAATAAAAATGTAGAAAAGAAGAACAGCAGCATGATTTGTCAAAGTTAATCCCTATAATTTAGTAGGAAAAAAACCCTGCTATAAACAAAATATAAGTGCTCTTTATTCATTTAAAAAATAACGCTGACAGTTGCAGAAGTCTGTAAATGTTAATCTGAGTAGGGGGATGCTGACCTCAAATAAAAATAGGCCTAGAAATGATAGACTGCTGGCCTTGCAGATTTTGGTGAAGACCAGGATTTCAAGTGTAATTATCAACAAAGTTATTTACAGTAAAACTGACCTGAACTTTCAAGAGTGCCATTTTTAGGACCTGGCCCTGCAAGATTCTGACTCCTCAGGATGCCTCCAGCCTCAGCTGAAGTCACATCTGAACAAGCGCTGCAGGATCAGCTCCTAAAGGATCAGTTAAAGGCCCTACTGGATTTGAGATTAGTCTTATCTGGAGTACTCTATACAATAATTTACACATATACAGGTTGACAAGCTCCAGTCTGATCCACCACACCTTTGTCTTCTACATCAGATTTCTCAGCCTGGCCAACTTCCATTCCAGAAGGTTTGGGATACCTGAACGGATACCCATTGTCATCGAAGAACCTTCGGAAAGTAAACTCGTAAAAAGCGTGTTCTGTGTGTTTGCTATTGGATGAGGCGAGTGGATCCCATGTCCTGGTGCTGTCACCGCTAGCATCATTCCAAGGACTTTCATCTTCAACTGGATCAAAATTGGAAGTGTCCATTGGATGGCTGATCTTTGGAACATAGGGAGCTGGCTGCCTACGGATATCGGTAGAGAAGTCCATGGAGTGAAAGAAAGAATGGGCCTTAATATCATCTGCTCCATTTCTTCCAAGCCTGTCCTCAGCAGCACAGCAGAGCTTTGTGATGAGATCGGTTGCCTCAGGGCTTAGCTTGATCTGTGAGGGAATGTGCAGTGTGCTTTCCCAATTTATCACCTGGAGGTAAGAAAGGTATTAAACAACTTCTAATCTTGGCAACAGAATCCTTCTGATTGTCAACATAAATGACAGAAGTACACACACAACTAGTCACCTCATAGTCTGCATATTTATTTTAGAGGTTCGAGAAACCAATGATTAGATTGCATCGGCTGCAAAGAATTACTTTAATGAATCAATAAACACTGTTGGATAGTAGATAAAAAGGAGCAATTCCATTTTTATGAAAGGCAAATTCCTTCCTGAATACTCCCACAGTCAGATGAGAGAACATATTCAGTCTACACATGACTTCACGGAATGACTTCGAGGTCATTTTGTCTCCAAAATGTAAACGAGGAAAAGCGGTCATGAGATACACCCTTTCTAAGGAAAAAAACTACTCACTGCTTGACTTTGAAACACTTACATTGCCAACTGCAATTATCACTGGCATATCAGCTTACTCGAATCTGACAGGCACTCTAAGGAATTTAGATGGATGAACTTGTGCTTAAAAAATCAGAATCGTGCTAAAAAAGACTCGTAAAGCTAGTAACTATCTATGTAGTTACACACAGAATTACACACAGAATTATCATAGAGGCTGGAATAGACCTTTGAGATCAGCAAGTCCAGCCTAAGACCTGACACCACACCACCTAGCTAGAGCATGTCACTAAGCACCACATCCAATCTTCCCTTAAACACCGCAAGGGATGGCGACTCCACCACCTCCCCCAGCAGGCCATTCCAGTGTCTAATCACCCTTTCCATAAGGAAGGGCTTCCTGATATCCAACCTAAACCTCCTCTGGTGCAGCTTCAGGCCGTGCCCTCTCATTCTGTTGTTGGTTGCCTGGGAGAAGAGCCCGGCCCCTGCCTGACTACAACTTCCCTTCAGGTAGCTGTAGAGAGTGATGAGGTCTCCCCTGAGTCTCCTCTTCTCCAAGCTGAACAGCCCCAGCTCCCTCAGCCTCTCCTCATAAGACTTTCCCACCAGTCTTGTCGCTCTCCTCTGGACCCGCTCCAGCACCTCAATATCCTTCTTGAAGTGAGAGACTCAGAACTGCACGCAGTACTCA
>JAAGNO010016262.1:25408-49300 GCA_033439905.1 Ceryle rudis | reverse complement strand
AAGGGTAGACTCGATCCCCTCATCCAGGTCATCAGTAAAGATGTTGAATAGAACTGGGCCCAGTACTGAACCCTGGGATTGGACAAGTTGGACAAGTCAGTTCCAGTCTGATAGTATCTTCATTGATTGGAAAGGATTTGTGCCTGCATAGAATTATTTAAAGTCAGGCTTTTGTAATCACTACTCCATTCTCTAGTAAAACAAAAGGGCCAGTGCATGGAGAAGGGAAAAAGTTAAAATTTTGCTATCACAGATTGGAATTTTACTTCAACTTACCTTCAGTTGGGTTTCTGTGGGTGTAGGAGCCAGAAAAGGAGGCTGTCCCACTAACATCTCGAAGAGGATCACACCAACACTCCACCAGTCACAGAGCTGAGTGTATCCTGAAAGGCAAGTCAAAAGGTTGCCCTCTGCCAAGCAGCAGGATGTGTATAGGGCTACTTGCAGTTAAGTATCAAAACACATGGCACAGATTTCTGTCTTTTCTCAAACAAAAATGTGACCTAAAAATGCACCTTCATCATAAAGTTGCTTCTACTTGCCCTTGTCTAGGGACGTTTCTGAACAAATTTAATTCTCATCAGAAATGAGCAGTGAAATCACGTAATTAGAAAGAATGATCTTTTTTTTTTTTTTTTTTTTTTTTGTGCCTTGTCCCACAGCTACATCACTACACAGCACAAAATGGACCTCAAAGAATAACAAAAGGGTTTAGCGACTGATGTCCCCTCTACGGTCAGCGGAAGTGACGCTGCGAATGCGAAAAGCTGCTGAAAGACACAGCCTGGCTCTAGAGATAGGAGAAAGCCACAGATTATTTTTTGAGCAAGTTCCAAGCAGAGGAAAAATTTCAATCACTTAATTGCTGTGAGACAAATAAGGTATATGTTTGAGATCTCCAAAAAAGGAATGGAGGATTTAAACATTGATTTCAATGGGTATTTGTGTCATCAAATGATGTAGGGTGTTGAGAAAGATCAGGCTTAGGATTTGGCTTGCAAACAACTTTGAACATCTAATTTGCTTACTACAGTGACCATCTCTCTTCAGTATGGATAGCCACCAAGTACTATATGAATTCCTCAAGGCAAGCTTTAGAATGCAGGGTGTCCGGAGTAAATTGTGGAAGACTTTTTATTGGGTTCCCCAAGATTCTGGCTGCAAAGCTGGAGGACATGTTTCCACAAGTCTACATCATTCATATTTAAGTGGCCCATCTGAATCTGTGATATGGAACCATCAGCTTTAATCTGCTTTATACTTAAAAAATATCACTCCCAACATCATCTGACACATTTATTAGCAGTCTTATTCAAAGGCCTCAGAGTGTAGATATACACAGATGCACAAAGTATGACCACCATCAATGTCAGCAATGTGATGGTAAACAGTGGAGCATGTAGAGAAATCTGTTCTCAATCTGAGCTAAGTGTTTGTGGCCTTCAGAATGACAATATTCCAAAGCAGCAAGTTTATCTAAGGCAAAAAAAAAAACCCCAAACCAAAAAACAAAACACCCCACCAAACCAGAAGGTATTTCAAAGCATCTCTGTTCACTTAAGCAGGAGAAAAATGCAGCTTATCTACCTTTCCGAAGCAGGACTTCAGGAGCAATATAATTAGGGGTTCCAACTAATGAGTGGGCTAGACATCTTTGATGCTGCTTCTTAGCTCTTTGTTCCAATGTCTTCAGCCTATCTCCACATCTACAATTGGACACATCATCCCAAAGATCACTGGGCTCCATGCTGTCTTGTCTGATATGGCTCCCTTTCAAATGGGAGAGAAAGTTTACATTCACAGTCATAAAACACAACATGCAAAGAGAAAAGTATCTAGAGCTAGTTGTGCCCTCTTCTACTCTCACTGAAGAACAGCATTTAAACTTTGAACCCAAGGCATTTCCTTCTGCCTTCCCCTTCACAACTGGCTTTCCATAACCAGCAAAATGTCTTTGTCTCAGTGCAAGGAAGCATGCTCCCATATGGCAGATACAGGACAATGGATATATTTAGGTTAGCTATACCAATTGCTTATGACTTTTTTTGCCAATAGATGCCAATACCCCTCAATGGCACACACGGGAGGTGCATGGACTACTTGAAATCTGTGATTAAATTATTTTACCATCAAAAGAGACCCTCCAAACAAGTATAACCTGAAAAATCGCTGCTACTGCAGCGGTCAGCCACATTACTGACAGCGATTTGAACAGTACTGGAAACACAGGACTGCAGACAAACTAACTGAATGAGTCAGAGACAGACACATATTGTCATCAACTGTTTGTCAATGTACACACCACATCTGTTTTCTGAGATGGCATTTCTGCCAAGAGGTACGTTTTTGTTTCAAAATAAATAACACAGTATCATCACAAATAAAGTCTAAGAACATTACCTTTCTGATAGTATTTTGAATTGTGAGTCCACCTGAATCCAGTACACAGTCCAAAGTCAGTAAGCTTGATGTGCCCATCGAGGTCTATCAGAATGTTGTCAGGCTTGATGTCTCGATGAATAAATCCCATTTTGTGCACACTCTCTATAGCCAAGGTGAGCTCTGCAATGTAAAATCTAGCCAGACGCTCTGGAAAGACCTCCATCCGAATCAGTAGACTCATCATATCCCCACCTGGGATGTAGTCCATCACAAAGTACAAGTTGTCTTTATCTTGGAAGGAATAATAGAGTTTAACCACCCATTCATTGTCTGCCTCAGCAAGTATGTCCCTCTCCGCTTTGACATGAGCCACCTGGTTCCGGTTTAGCACATCTTTCTTTCGCAGAGTCTTCATGGCATACAGGGCATGGGTATCCACTTTGCAGGCCAGGCATACTTCTCCAAATGCACCAATACCCAGGGTCTTGATTTTCACAAACATAGATTTGTCCATTTTGGCTCTTTTAAGTCTGTTGTAGTTGGATTCCTTCTGGTAGAGAATTTTCCTCATTTGTTCCTGTTCTGCTTCACAAAGGCCAGCCTTTACAAAGAAAAGCAAACCACAAGAGCTAGTACTGTTACACTGGGCATTCCCAAAACACATTTCTCAGAAATATTAACCAAGAACTAGAAAAGACGTATTCAAGTGAGACATAATCTCTTGTCTGTCTGTTGAGGTATTTCTGAAATACCAGCAAATTCACTGCGCTCTAACTTGTCACCTGAATTTGCTGTGTCTGACATTGGTCTGCCTTCCTCATTTGACTGAATGAAGAGCCCTGGGGCAATACTGTCAGAGAGGGGAATGTAACATAACAAACCCCATCATGGGATTTGGTTTACACCTTTCAAATACGCACTTTGCCACTGGGCTCCACTATATGTACGTGCATTGCAGTACAGCTTTAAGTTAAACTGAAACATAAACCATGGTGCACCAGTCCACTTTGCTCACGAATGGTTCTCCAGGGCAACTCACATCAGCAGTTCCTACCTTGACCACTGTTTGACTGTTGGCTTCTGTGTTGTAATTAAGAAGCTGGCTTTGACTTACACACTCCCACACGCCATAGGAACCTTCTTTAGAAACTGTTTTAATTGCTCTGCCATACACAGGCCTCCATTCTCGTCTGTAGATCTCCTGACCACCCTTCTATAAAGTTCTCCCTTTTACCTCCCAAAATATGTGCATATAACCCTCAGGTCTGGCCTTTCCTCAGCTACTGCAGCCCAGAAGCTGATGGTATTTCCCATCTAAATGTATTATTTCCCCTCTGTACCTAAGCTGTAAAAAACGCTGGCTTGTCTGCCCCCTCTACCCAGACAGCCTCCAAGTAACTGCAAGTGACATTTCACATGGCTGCAGGGAGAGACCTCATGAAAAGGGAAAAGCAGCAGTATCCAACCAGGCTTCCCCCACCCTTCAAGACAGAGCCTGCGCACTCCCAACTCTGCTCACTTTGGTGCCTGTCCTTCTCCTGAGAGCTGCTGGTGGCTTTCACCAGGTGCAGCCCCTGCGCTGATCCCCCAGGATCCTCTGACAGCTCATCCTCTACAGCATACTCCTTTGCTTTCTGCATACCCCACTTCCAAAATCCTGAGGTAACTGGCATCAACTAAACCACTTTGAGAAGACTGGGCCTTGGTGAGCAGAAGCAATGGGGAGGAGGGTGGAGGGAGTTGAAGCTGACTGATTAGCAGGCTAGAGACCCAAGCATACACCCACATGGCTGCTGCTTTGATTTAATTTCACATCTGTATTCTAGGTCTTAAAAGATGTATGTGGGCAGCCAGACTATGCAGTATAAAAATGAAATTCAGAGCAATAAAGGATGAAGGAGGTCTGCAGAAACTTGCAGAACAGGTAGGATGAATTTTCAGACTGAAGGCAATGGCCAAATCAAAACAAGTAATACTGTTTCTAAAATGCAAGGCAAGTACATCAATCCATAATACAGGAAGTGTTTATTGTTTTAAAATAATTAGTGCATCGTGTTCTTGGTTACTTCTAGAATAATGTGATATTCAGATAGCCAAAATCTCCTGAGTGCATTACTCCAGCCAGTGATGAGGTTGCTAGGGAAATAAGTTGTTTTTGTTTATGGCTGAATTATCTCTGAGTTACGAAGTGAGGGAAAGCTGTAGAGTCGGAATAGAAGAACTAATGCAATTAGCTGCTGGTTTACTTCTCTAGAGATCATTCCCTATCTCAATCTCAGGAAAATATTCACTAAATCCAAGCAATGCAGCACAATCTGTGCTTGAACTGAGGATGAACTGTCATTAAAATGTTGACCTTTCAAGAGATTTTAGAAGCATATTAATTTAATTTTAACCTCAACAAACAAACCACTGAGTTTTCTGGAGCGATGTAAGCATCAAATTAATTAACTCTGGAAATTGACTGTGCTAGGAAAGATGGAGTAGTTAATTATTATCCATTATGCATTAATAATGGCTTTCCTTAGACTTTATCATTAAACACAACAGTAGACTCGTCATATTCTAGTCATGCCTGGGAAAACAAAACAACTTCCACATTTTAAAATTAAAACTAAAACTGCCAGATCAACTATCAGAACTTGACAGCTTTGTCTTAAGCAGCCCTTTAAGTGAATCATCTTAGGTTTGAGAGCTACAATTAGGCATGAAAGAAATTCTCTCACTCAAAATGCACCTCCACGAGACCTGCTTCTAGAATAAGTTCCAGCAAGGATCCCATGAACAGTTCAAGCTGGCCAAGACATGAGTACATGCATGGTATTATTACCTACATGTGTTCAACAGACAACTTCTGGTCAAGTATTACATATTAATCTGAAAATATGGCACAGTGAATATACTGCCAAGTTGAACCACGGCTCTGGTGAATGAGTGGCTATCATGGAACAGGGAGGAAGAACTGGAGCAAAGGGAAACCCCTTTTTCAGAGTTTTGCATAAGCTGCCAAAGTATTGTCAGAATTCTCTCAGCCTCAGAGCCGGCTTCTGAGTTCTTGCCTAAGCAAACCTAATAAACTAATACTTTCCTACTTGGGGGGGTGTGTGCTTAATTTTTCTTTTCTGATATGAAGATGTATTATTTCACATCTCAGGTTTTTCAAACAGCCTCCCAGACCTTCACCCACACTCCGAAATCAGAATAGTCTGGTATAGGGAGGTGCTGGATACCTAATACTTCCAGTGGAGTCTGCCTTTATAATTTTTTTGACTTATTAAAAATAGTAATAGTCAATTTGACCCCATTAGCTTTTATTATAATAAAACAAGGAGAATTACTTTAGCCATTTCTTGCTCCAATTGTAATCTTCTGTTAATTTTCTGCTGGTAGGTCTTTATGACATTTTCTACATGTTGCTCCATGTAGAACTTGAAGGCAAAAGGTGAGTAGCTCTTTATTCGGGATTCTCGCTTTTCCTCATCTTTGCCATTTTTTCGCACAGGCACCGGAGACGTCTGAATCTGCTTTTTATCCTTGCCTGGCTTTTCAGCTTTAGTGTTCTTGCTGCTTTTCTCATTTCGCTCACTGTTCTCCTCAGCCTTACTGCACGTTGAATTGGGGACCACACGGAGGGTCTGCTCTACGCCCATGCATAAGCAGTTGATATCAAACTGCTCAGAGCTACCAGGAATTAACAAATGCTTGGGATACGGTGGTGGTGGACACCGCAGTTCCTGGTTACCGTAATCCACTTCTCGTTGATAGGCATTAGCTGCTCCCACAGGTGGCACGTGCTGCTCAATGATCTCCAAGCCATCCACAGCTGGTGCCTGTGCAGGTAACCAACCAGGATGGGAAGGTCCCACTGCAGTCTGAGGCTCAGGTCTCATCACTCGCATGCTCTTCACTGGCTGGAGAATATGAGCAGACGTGACTGCTGTGATCGTATTTGGAGATGTAATTGAAGGATCAGGTTTTCCTGGAGGAACCTGTCTTATAGACACTGTCACTTGTGGCTGTTGCTGGTGGTTGTTAAATGAGTTTGTTCTGCTCGGCACTGTGGCATCAGGTCTGAAGGATACATGTTGCCGTGGAGATGTTTCTATTCCTGGATTTTGTAAAGAATCTCGGCGTGACGGTGTTGCTGCCTGCCACTGCTGAACTTGAGGATTATTCATATCATAGAGGTCCATGTTTAGGCTATTTCTAGACGGAGTTAATAGATTTTGTGGTGGACTGTCTGAAAAGTCATTAGCAAAGGCTGGACCTCTGGATATCACATGCATTTGATGAGAAGAAGGACTTGTCTGTTTGTGATGAGAGTGGGATATATACAGGCTTGCCGGTGCCTGCTGAAATGCATGACCAGAATTATTCTGAACAACTGCTCCTTTATTTGGGAGACTGGTGTATCCTCCTTCCTGCTGCATTTTGTTTTGGAAGGATGGACTCCGCTGAACCCCATACCCCATAGGCTCCCCCTGCACCATCATGTGCTGCCTGCTGTAATGTTGGCTGTTGGAGCCATGAGACGTCTGGAGCTGCAAAGCTTGACTGCTGTGATTAGCCACTGGATAAGTAATCACAGAAGACTCAATATTTGCAGGGTATGTTTTCTGCTGATGGCTTGTTGGTGTGCTGTGAGTGCCTACTCCAGAGGGTCGCTGTACAGGAGCATTCATAGCTGTTGACTGCGAAGTAGAGATTAAATAGTCCATGTATGGCCTTGGAACTTCAGTAAGCATATTTGCACCTTCTGCTCCAAAGCCTGTCCCTTCATAGGCTGCATTACTGATCTGATGGTAGGACGGAAAAGATTCACTCGATCCTTCGAAGCTTGGCCTGCGGGTTACATTATTTGGCACAATACCCTTTCCTTTATAAAAAGAACACAGAAGAATGTTAGGAAGCTATTCAGGTGAAGCAAATACTTTGTATTACTCATCCATCTATACATACACAAACATGCACATACACTGCACAGGGACTATGTGTTATAAAGACACCTTCCAATATCTAAATTAAGCACTCGGAACATTTAAAGTTATAGGTGCCAAGTACTACTATTGATAATGAGCTACTGGCCCACAACACTACTCATGCCAGGAATCATCAGGGAGTCCTATCAAATCATGAAAATAGCAGCACAAATTCCTTAACTATGAAATCATCAGATTACACTACAGCCTGTTTTTTAAAGCTGGACCCGTATTACCAGTCATTACTCACTGACAGGAGGAAGCTACAGAGCAGGGGGTTAAGTACAGCACCAACGGGAGAAAAATAGCTCCCGGAAGGACTGTCAATACAATTTAAAGTCAACATTACTATAAGCTACTAGGTCATCACATAGTCCACATCTTCTGTACAGCAAGCTCACTGCTCATGCTGGGGATCTGTTTACAACTCTCTGCTCCATCATTCTCCTCAAAAATCCTTGTTTCCCTCCCCTTCATTTACAACAAAGGCATCATACAGTTTGTCCTGTATTTTTTCCAATGTGTTGGACACAGAGTATCACCTCGTATTAGTCATCTTCCATCTGTCTTGAAAGGCAAGGCTTTCAGGGTGTCAACATGTTAATCTTAGCTTGAGGAATGTGCAGAGACAAGAGAGAGCAGCATTCCTACACTGGAAGTGTTAATGTCACTTTTCATCAGTGCTTTGAGCTAAGGACAAATTGCAGGTGTATAAAGCACCGACTGTCCTAAAAAGACAAGGGGACACTCTGTGATGTTGCTATTTTTTTGTTCCACTTCTGGTTCTGTAGCTTTCACAAATCACAGGACTTGGCCCATTTACACCTAAAAATTTCCTTTTAACATCTTTGCTTTGCAAGGTCTGCAAGAACAGTTGAGCTAAGAGGCCTGAAGACTGGATTGAAAGCTTTCCCAGTTATCTGCATTACAGCATCTCCCAGCTGGGCCAGGCACAGCACACCCAAGCATAGCTCTCGACTTCTTGCCTTGACACACAAGCCTGGCTAGATACAGACACTCGAGGACATGCACATTCCTAAGACAGGTCTACACACCATCTCTGCTCACTGAAGAGGCTGTCCCCACACTGAATGACACCTTCATAAACAATGCAATGTTTTGAAATGGAATCAAGTTGGACAAATAATCAGTGTTCTTTACAGTGAAATCTATAATTGGCAGCTCTTTTTCCTATGATAACACAAGGCCATGCTTACTGAGGTTGTATTTTTAACAGCACTCCCTGATAGCTCATCTGTTGGGAAACAGTGAGATGCACCGATGAGGCTGTGGCAATCCAAAGCATCCTAAGAAGTGGCTACTGTGGCCTGGAGGTGGAGGCAGCCCTATGACCCATTTGTCATCTCTGTCAGTAGGATTCATGCTGAGCCTCAAGGGCAAACTGTTCCGTATCAGAGGCCATGAAGGAAAGTAGCAGCAGCAATTGTCCTCCTTTGGGACACATACTTCAGCTGTGCAAGGAATCTTCCTGATGTCAAGAGAGTTAAGAAGTCCATTTCCTAGGTTTGTGTATTAGTTCTGGTCTATTTGGATTTGTGAAGATACCAAATGAGGTAGTTGCAGATGATTTTTAGTTCAGACATTCCTATCTAACACAGTAACTGTTATGACTGTCTCTTGCCTGTGAAGGTTTTAGATCAGTGTGTATTCTTAAGATTAATCAACTATCCTCATGGGATCATCTGTTTCTATACATAACTGTCACACAGTAGTATCTTGTAAGTTTTGAGTCTTGCCAGTATGCTGAAACTCGTTAACTTTGCTACTGAAGTTAAAGCAGGACAAAAATTAATAATGTGAAAATCTGTTTCCATACATCAATACATGGAATTCAGAAGCAGAAGATTTAAATTCTCAAGCTGCAACTGAAAAGTTCCCAAGTAGCACATGCTTCCTAATAAACTAGAGGAGATCTATGCCAGCCTAGCACAAACACCATCATACCAAACAAATCAGTATGAGTTTGGGGCACCTCAAGCAGGCAAACACCAATGCATGATGTTTAAGTTTTGTGTTCTGTTCATTCTAAAAGCAAAGGTGGACTTTCAGCTCAAAAGGTTAAATATTCAAAACAGCTGCATGCATTGGAATGTTAAGAAAGCAAAACCAAATGCAAATGAAAAAAACCTGAGTAATTAAACTGCTTTTTCAACACTTTTAAAGGAAATGTATTCTCTTTAGGACTGTGTGTGTTCTTTCACTTTAACAAATCAAGCCTTTGTGATGTGAAGCAAAATACAGTTCAATAATTCTGTCAAAGTTCTTTTCAGTTCTCTTTAAGGCCCAGTTGAGGCCATGTTTGTGCACATATTACAACAGAGCTCTCCAAATAGAAAACTGGTCAGTATTATTTTGTCTCTCAGGTGGTCTGCAGTGTAACACAGACAGAAAAGTTTTCTTACAGTTTTCCAGAATTTCCCAGATAATGAAACATGAAGACTTATAGAAAGCGCAGCTGAGCTGCTCCTTATACAGGTCCATCACCTTTTCCCAACACATCTATAGCTTCATTTCTGAGAATGACCACATGGAAAATAAGGTCCTTCCCTGTCTCCATTTCCCTATATGTCACTACCCTCAGGGTCCCCCAGGAAAGAAGTGACTTTACTGAAGACCTCCTTCCTGTCCAGGGCTTTCTCTTTGTAAACTGAATGGCCTTTCTCTTCCTTAGTTTTCCTCTTCTCCAGATGTGCCTCTCTAACAACAACACCAAATTTAACACCGTTAACAACAAAGTTCTTCACCTTGATCAAGAGGCAAGAAGGAAGTTGCTGCTGAGGTGGCCAAGAAGAAAAAATTGTCATGTGGAAATCACCTGCACTCAGTAAACTCAGTTTATGACCACACCTAGAGATGTATACTACTGTAATCAGATGGAATGGATTTGTTAGCTTCAACTAGTTCAACACAGACAAGACCTTTTGAGCCTACATGTTGCCCCTGACACAAGAGAAATTCTTGTCCAATGAAGCAGGCCCCTGGTGACAGCTCCCCAGTCCCCTCAACCCTTTGTTCACTAACCCCTCTGCAGCACGTAGCACTACTGTGTGCTTACACAGGTTCAGCCAGTCAGAGGATGGTTATTTGTCTGCTTGGCCAGTTTTTGAAACTGAAGGAAGATAAAAGTAACAAACTCTATCCAAATCAGAGTGTATCCTGATCCCAGATCAAAAGCATTCAGCGGTGCTCTAAGTGCCAATATCTGAATGGAAACAACTCTTGAAAGGCCTTTTGTCAGCAGTGTTTTTTTGATGTGATGTTTGCTGACAAGACATACGCAAGGCTCAAATCCTCCAATTTGCTAATTTACAGGAAACAGAATTGAAGCTGACTAGCAGGAATGAGTGGAAAAACTTCTGCTCTCTTGGCCCAAGCTATTTCTGCAGTGTACTTACAAGGATGTTAACAGGAATGACTTCTTGGGAAACGAGCCATCTCGCGACTCCACAGCAATTACCTATGCACAAGAGCTTTTCCCCCACAGTAAACTTCAGATGATTGAGATGACTTGAACTGAAGAAAAAACAGCTTTCTATTTAAGAAGGTGGACTATGAATGTACACATGGACAACTCTTGTGAAGCAGGTGAGTTTTATTCAGCTTCCAGCCTGGTTCACCTTGCAGGGCCACGTTCATTTCACAGTCTCCTACAAGACTACTACTGAATCCACTACTTCTCACCACCAATGACTTTACTCTGAAAACTAGTTTAGTACAAGAAAGAAGAACACAATTCAAAAAAAAAAGTTCATGCTTACCTGGTGAGGTCTGCTTAATTACACGTACTATCTGTTCATTTCTAGGATCCAAGTAGCTCATCTTACTGATATACTCTAGAGCTGCTTCAATACTCCTGCTACCTGTCTGCTTCAGTGCTCGGACAGCCATCTCCTGTGTAAAGCAAACAAGGATTGAATCACATTGAGACAAGCCCCAAGCATTGTACTGCAGGCTAGAAAGCAGTGAGTGTTTTTACAATTACAGAAACAGTTTATAATTCACACCAGATCACAGCTGCCTGAGGCCAAATGGACTCACATTTTGAAAACATTTGCATGCCTTATACAACTCAGAAATTAAAAGAAGAAAATAAAAACCACAACCTACCCAGACTCTTGACAATTGAAGATGCATTTGATTTACATGGGTACTTTAAGATTCCTTAAAATAAACTTTGAATCAGGTCTGGAAAAGGCAGCAGAGTTTGACATAGGATGAAACAGAATGAAATATTTAGCTTTTGGTATTTGAGACCATCTCTCTTAGTCACCCCTGAACACGGTAAAAGCTTTACCCTTTCAGAGATGTCACAAGAAGCTAATTAGGCGGGGGCTGATTTCTGCCAACTAGAATCAATGGGGAAGAAAGACTGCTGGTTTTACTACAGCTGGGACATCATTCACTATCTGTTTGTAAAATGACTAGGCACACTGAACCGAATGTCTTCCTAGCTGTATTTTACTGGGCACACATTTGTCGCTGAGAAGTTAAGTTGGGTGCCAGACACACCTGAGCTTTAACACAACCACAGTTAGCATGCCCTGCTCCACGGCCAGCAAGTCACACACTCCTGCAGTTTCTTTATACTTCTTCCTATAATTCAGGTATATAGAATACCATTCAACAACAACTCTCCTCTGTGGTTGCAAAGCAAAATTCACAAATCTGCGTGGTCTTTTCTGAAATGATGGAGCAGCTGAAATCCAGAGCTTTAGTGCTGAATTCAACTCTCTGAACTTCACTCCCCAGTAAGTTAGATACCTAGGCAAAAGTAGATGATTAGAACCTTTCTATAATCACCTCCAAAAGGCAATTCATAAAATGGATATAACAGGCGATAAACTGACCTTTGGTGCCAGAAGATTAGAGGACTTAATTGGAATAGGTTTCCCAGCCCTTAGATGGCTAAAGTTGGATGAAATGAGTGTCACCATCAAGGGCTTGCCTGCAAATGCCAGTATCCCATTATCTTGCCACTTTACCACTATTTTTAGGGGAATTCTGTCATCACAGCATGCCCACTGAACACTGAATCAGAAGGAGTTTGTGCCTTCTTGTCTTGGCTTACCAACTGCAGATGTGATGGCTAGGTTGACACGAGCACACTGCTCTCCCACAGGCCAGTTCTGTACACTTGCTACCAGTCAGGTAGCCCAAACATGTATGCCCCTTTCCCATACCATCTGGAGTAAAGAGCAACTTTGCTCAACTGAACGGCAAGTACATGTAACACACTGACTGATTGTTTATCTACCAAGGGAGGATCATCGCATATGACACTAATTCACATTTAGCACAGAGACACACGCTGGCACTTGGCATTTTGCTTCACTTAGCTCAGTCCCCTCCTACTCCCCCCAAAATTCTCCATTACTCAGAGGTTCTGCTTGGGGAATAGCTATAGCAAGTTTGAATATTTTTCATACAATTTATGACTCATAATTTATAGAAAGGCAGTAGTCGGTTTCACATTTCCTATAGCTGAAATATTTCACTGGCATCAACACATTACTATGGGCAATTTTAAATCAACAGAAAACTATTATGTATGCAGGAAAGAATTTCCCACAATGTTTTTTTCTTCTCTTTCTTTCTTTTTTCTTCTTCTGGACACATTTCTAAGGTATTAGCAAATTTGCATCCTAGTGCTCAGCATTCTCAACATCCAGGGACTCTGGGCTTTACAGCCCAGTTCCACAGGGCTGCTAACACACTCTGCCCATTTAGAGCAGCTGGATCTAGCCTTAGATCGCAGGTCTTGAAGTTTCCTAAATCAAATGCGCTCCAAACGCACAGCTGGGCTGGCTTGGATGTTGGGCTTTTTTCAGTTTTGTGTGCAATGCAGCACCAAGAGAATAAATCCCTAGTAAACAATTACCTTAATGATTAACAAAACAGCCCATATAACCCATCTCTCCCTCTCCTACCTGTGTTGGATGTACACAATTCAAAGGTGCTAAAATAGGTTAGTTTTTTATTAGCAGCATAGTGATATCATCTCTGAAAACAACCTTCCCCCCACCCAATACTGTGGCACGACTTTCTCCCCTTTTGCCACTGCCTATGTCAGAAAAGCAGAATAAAAATGACACTGGTCTATTTGAAGCTGCATGCTCCACCTTCAGCAGATATGTTAGGGAATTCATACTTAAACTTCAGTGGGAATAATGGGAGGGGAAAAGCCCAATACGTTTCACAGTGAACTGCACAATAACCTAAGAAGGCTGGCAAGAGCTTGGGACCAGCAGATGTGTCACTGACAATCTCAGCCCGCAAGCCCGCAGTGCTGCAGCAGCTCTGTGCTCCAGCTCCTTCTCATTTTTCATTAGGTCAGCTCCCACCCTCCAAAGGGTTTCCTTATTACATACTCTGTTTGCTTAGCATTTACATTACTGCTGGAAAAAATGAGTGAGATTTTGCAGTTCAAAAGAACACCTGTGATTCCCCTGCACACCATCCCATAGCTTTGGCCCTTTCCCCTGTAGCTATCATGAGACACAAACCGCCCCAGTTTCTGATGCTGGTTCACAAAAGCCTAGCATCATCTCCAGGAGACAAATCCCTCTGGGGGCATGCAAAACTTTGGGAGAGTGGTGGGCAAGAAGAAGCTCCAGCACTGTTACAGAATCGTTTCAGTTGAAAGAGAGTTCGTCTTTGGCATCCTCTGCATTATTCTTCCTATCGCCATCCTCCGTGCCCACAGCTCTCTCCTCTCTAGCAGCCACCTGAACAGAGCTCCACTCATTCCAGCACCTGCTCATTAGGGACCTGGGACAAGCTGATGCATGGCTGAGGCTTACAGAGGATTTGCTCTGTGTCTGAGGTGGCTGCTGGCTAATGGGGCATGGTGGCCCTCTCTTTCCTATAAGCAACACAGCAGTGAGCTGTGTGCTCAGTGTACTGAGCGAGTGTGCAGTGCTCAGTGTGCTGAGCGAGGGAGGGTGGCTGGGACGAGGCAGCAAAGGGCTGGCCTCCAGGAACCTGATGAAGGGGAAGCTGGCTCCCCGCTGGCGGCTGGGGCCAGAGCCTGGGCTGCATTTGCTGGAAATCAATACAAGGACTGTTTTGAAGGATGGGATGAAGGGCAGAAGATGGATTAAGAAGTGTCAGTAATTACACTTGTTGGAGAGTAGAGGCTTAAGTGAGATGGAGGCTATTTGTGAGAAGCAGTAGAATGGCTCAAGAAGAAGAGAAATCAATGCCAAAATCTTGCAAACTGATACTGTAGACAGCAGAAGGGCTGAGGAAACAAGAAGACAGACACAGGGTGAGGATAAAAGTGCACAGCTACACTGGCACGGATAGAGCCGTCTTGATTTTACGCCGCTCTAAGGTAAGTACATTTTAGAAAGAAAAGGGAAAAAAAGACCAGAAATGAGATTTAAAAAAAAAAAAAAAAAAAAATCCACTTGGAGCTGTATCCAACACCAAAACATTCAAGGAGACACAGGATCGAATCCAGTTCCCACTGAGGTCAACACAGATTTCCATTAACTGCAAGGTATGCTGCATCAGGCCCTCTGCTTCAGATAGTCTCCTTTTCACCAGGCCTAACACTGTCAGCCGCGGTACGGTTTGAGAAACCTGGCCGCTGGCTGCGTTCTGCTAACCCCACAGCCAGCTGTCAGCCTGCAAGGAGAAACACAACCCACTGGCAGCGTGCACAAAAACCACAAGGGAACAGAGCGGTCCCAGCCCCAAGTCATTCTTTGCATTCTGTGTATTCCCTTTGGAGGATTCAAACATCTCTCTCTGCAGGGCTTTTATGTACCTTTTTGCTTCCAGTCATCACTCGCAGTTGGTGAAAAAATAAACCAGAAAAAGGAAAGGTGAAAAGCTACAAGGGGAAAATGTGCTTTTACAATTAACTCTAATAATTTTCTAATTAATGTTAGAGCTGCAATATTAAAATGAGGTTTCAGCGGTCAGTTGTGGTTCTGGACAGATCTAATGGAAAACCAAAGCTGGGCCAGGAACCATGAAGCTGCCTGAGGCAACTCTGCAGGATCCCAGATTTGTGGGTCCACAGAAAAAAAATGGGGAGGGGTTTGTTTCCCAGCTAGTTTCTACAGTGGGCTACCCAAACCAGACAGCTGCACGTTCAACATGCTCTCTGTTATTTCTCCAGCCTTGCACTGGTAGAAGGCATCTTTCCAGGAGATTTCAAGATTGTGCTAGAAGGAAGGCCACCTTTGAGCTCAGATGTTCAACACAGAAAATCCTTATTTGATGGTAAACAGATATTTGGATGTGTGCATATACGGACTTCATCTCACTCTGTGCTCTGTAGGCAATGTGAAAGGCTTTCCCCATTTTACCCTCCCGCCTGGCTGTACTCCACCAGCATTGGCAGAGGTTTGCGTTCTTGCTGTACTACAGGGTTGTCCAGCAACATTTTTCATTCAGAAAGCTCCTCGTTGCCAAGATGTATTTATCATCCAAGTGAAGATTGCACAAGAGGTTACAATAAGTAAGACTTTTTCCCAAGAACATTGTGTCTGAAGGAGACAATAGGTCCTCCAAGATTTGGCAAGGGTAATTAATTGCTAACAACAACAAAAATTAATTACTTGCTCTCCATTCATAAAGAAGGATGGGCGACAGATGCAGGAAACAGATACAAGTTCCCTGCGGAAGGGAAAAACTAAAGCTCATGCCAGAAGAGATGATCCAGAATTGATTACGAACCTTTCTGCGATAGCCCACCATTGTAGGAATTTTCATTCATGACTTTAACCATGCAAAACCTAAGAAATTCAGGAAACAATGTGTCCTATATGCTGTGTTGGGATTGCTACAGACCCACAGAACTGAAAATGTTATTTTCTAACATTCTCTACGTGTAATTATTCTCTAGTTGGATTCTTCATCCAATTTTGTACTCTACTTTTGTTTTGCCCGCTTTCAGGTTGCTAACCAGGGGCTAAATTTTGCCCACAAATTCCCATGCCTGACTATAACCCTGATTTAAATATTCTAGCCACATAATTAAGAACCTATCTTGAGAATCATTAGCACTCTTTAGTTTTAGTGTATCAAAGAAGCAGGAAACCTACTGAGTGCCCATTTGTTTGCCACGGGATCACTTAATTAAAAAGCCACATAACCCATTCAGTAACTAATGGAGATCTACCCCATGGCTAGTTAAGAGTTTTCTGCTTCCACTGCTCCTGTTGCAAAGCTCCTCCAAAGCTGTACTGCTTTGGCGTCATAAACTTCCCTCTTATTTTCAGCCTTAATTATGCCGGGTCAGTGTATTCCCTCTGCCTTTAGTTTCGATTGTCTTTTAACTTTAGCAGATCTGCTGTTATCTGCAGAGTGAGCCCCTTTCATCCTAAGGGATGCTTGCAACCTGGCCTTCTGGGCTAAACAAACCACATTCTTTTAGCTTTCTCTCATAAACCAGGCTCTTCATTCTTTTTATCACCGTAATACCTCATTTCTGTATCAAGAGATCGGATTGGGACACTTTGATAAGAAGTGCACACGCAGTTCTTGATGCCTGCCGTGCAAACACCGTTGGAAAAGTTATCCTTGCGGTAAAGCCATTCCTTTCCTTTGTTGATTTCAGCAGAGGAAGTTTGAGTTTGGGGCTTTAATCCTGTCTTTTAGTCCTTGCTTATAGCATGGCTACCCTTTGTGCTCCTGAATTTATTTTCAGTTCTGGTAGCACTACAGCCCTTAAGGTCACAGTTTTTGTCAGATGCTCCAGCCCTGCTATGCACTGGCTGTGCACTCCCACTTTACATTGCCAGAGTGATTCCTTTCTGTGTGTTTGTTGTTTTGTTTTTATTAATACCAGGCTTGTTAATGGAAAAAGCATGCAAGAGACACTCTGTAGTACATAAAGTTGGGGCAGGCAGAAAAAGAACATAGCTAGGTGATGAAATGTAAGACTCACTAAGTTAAATTACATCAACTTATGAAAAAAATAGCTGATGGTAAATTAGGAACAGGAATTACAGGTAAGGAACAACCTTAACCAGAAGGTTTTTATATGACATTTTCAAGGGATATCTGAAGAACTACCAAAGGGAGTATGCCCAAAATATAGAGGGAGGGTTTTGGAAATGATACAATGCTCTCGCAAAAATCCTATCAGATGAAAACCAAACAAAAATAAAACTACCATGACATTCACTACTCACCACTCATTCTGCTTGCCTTCAAAATCTTCTAGACTCTACTGAGACAGTTACCTATAGAAGGTAGGTGTATTTACTATTCTGTGTTTGTGCAGCATCCAGTACAATGAAGTCCTGCTATTACTGTGTTTATGGCAGTATGACAACTTAAGATAATTAAGTTCACTCCAAAACATTCAACTTGAAGTTGTAGGCAAAAAAGATCTCGGAGAGCTGGAGTGTCAATTCTCCTGGGTTCCAGGATAGAAATCCTCGTACCACTACCACCACAAACCAACCCTGAAATAAGATTACCTTAATCCTCTAAACCACAGGACATGGCACATTTCCTACAGCTATGGAAGAGAGGAGGCAAAATAAACCAAAAGTAACTAGACACTGAGAAGCATATTTTGATGATCAAGATTATAGATGTTCAAAATGTTTCCAGTATATTTTCAGATTTAAAACCATTCTGAACCAAAAAAATTAAACCAACACTTGAAATTTATCTCATTAGATTTTGTATTTTATTAGCCCTAGATCTAATACGAAGTTCTTTCACGAGTATCACCAAAAAATCAAAATGAAAGGGCCATCATGACACTTTTCTTTCTTTTTTTTTTTGTGTGTGTGGGTTCTTTTTTTTGGGGGGGGGGTGTTGTTTTTTGGTTTTTGTGGGTTTTTTTGGTGGTTTGGTTTGGTTTTTGGTGTGTGTGTGGTGTTGTTTTTTTTTTTCCCAGGTGTTTTTCCTTAAGTTTATGACTGATCAAAGCTATTTAAGTTCTTCCAAGAGAAGAAAAAATACTTTACGAACTTAGCAGTAGGGTACTTATAAAGAACAACTACTGTAACACCTTGAAATGGGCAAGACAGAAAAAAAAGAGCTGAGAAGAGGAACTGGAAATATGACAGAGCTCCTTAGCAGGTGTCTAAAAAGGCACCAGTTACATCAAAACACTTTTTAACACTATGCAATATATATCAAGTAGCTGCATATCCTACTTGTTTTTTGTGGTTGTTTTTGTTTTTGTTTTTTTTTTTTTTTCTTTTAACTGAACTCGTGTAGTACATTTCCTCACCACACCTCCTTGTAAGACACAGCGCACTTGGCCACGGGTGTTTCATGGAGGACACCTACCATTTTATGCTACAGTCCTTGTGTTCCACGAGTTGTTCAAACATGGCTCTTTGCATGAAAAGGAGAGATATGAACTTCAGGCTATAAGCCAATCCCAGGTCCCAAAGTTAAGACATTTGGAAATCAACCAAGCATGGTTGCTCAACATATTTCCAAACAAATGCTTGTAAAATGAAAGGAGTATTTACAACGAGACATCTCCAGACAAAGAGCGCATATGTAAACACTTCAAGAAGCCCTGATGAACTATTCAAGAGATGCAATCTGTTTAAAGAAAAAACATGCATGCCATGTCAATTTTCAAATCCAATCCTACCATTTAATCTCCTTTTAACTCCTGTTGATGTCCCACGGAGTATGTGTGTGTACATACAGAAACACAAGTAGATATTATACCTGTACATGTCTGCATATGTGAAATTGTTGAAATTCATCTAATTTCAAGTAAGCCTGTGAGCTCTTTGAAAGCAATGTATTTAAAAAGACACAACACCTTCTTTCATGAAGAAATAAGGCTCTTACTTGTGTCACCAGTCTGACAAGTAATTTCATTATATATATTTACATATACATTTATTATAGCATTTCTGGAAGCACGTCAGACATTCTGGAAAGGATTTTGAAAGAGGAAGGCCTGCAAGAAACTGGAAGAAGTCCTGCCCCAGGCAACAAACCTGCACGCTGCATGAAGCTCAAGCATCATGAATGAACAATTACAAACAGGCAAGGAAAGAGAGGCCACAGCATTTACAAGAAGAATGGAAAGGGAGAGAAAATAATCAAAAGCCATTGTGAATACCACTTCCTTTTCCTTTCTTCCAATAGGCTGGGAAGCAAGAGTAGAGCTCATCTGCTCTGTCCCAACCAGGACACAGGCATGAAAGGAAGGGGCACAGAGTGCAGAGAGCCCCATCACAGAGGCAGCTTAAGGACAGACATGAGGAATGGTGACAAAGAGCCTGTTTCCCTGTCCTGCCTGGCCCTGGAAAAAGCACATCTGTGGCTGAAGGGATGGCTAGAAGCCTAGTTTCCCTAGATATCTGGTGGAGAGAGTGACATTGTTAGCACCCAAGATATACATTGTGACTTGCTGATGACCTCAGAGGCTCTAATGACCCTTTTTGAAGGCACCCACTCTTTCCTCCAGCTTTTGAAGGAGCACAGGGTCCTGATTTAGCAATCAATCTTGGCCAACGGTAATAGGCAGCTGTAATATCTACGCAAGTACATGAAGTCCCCATTCTGGAAAACACATGCTTTGCTTCAGATCCCATTATCACAACAGAGGTGTAAGGGGTGAGCACACAGCATTCAGTTTTGAACACATGTAGTACTCCAGAACTACCTATATACCAAAAATTTACAGATCAGGTTTGCATTAATAGTAAAATAAAGGGGAGGGGAAAGTGTGTATTTTCATATCTTCACTACTCAAGGTGTCTCCTACCTGCACAAAATCATTTCTACTGTAAAGGCACCTGGAACCTTCTGCACTGTGCTGAGCCCTACACAAACACAAGGGAAAAATCCTACTTCTAGAGAGGACTTCTAATTTAAAACAGAACAAACAATTGTATATACAGCCATAACTGTTCCTCATTACTCTTTAAGTCTGCTCATTGGAGAGCTATTTAAACTATTTAGAGTTCAGTCTAATCAAATGACCCATGGAGGGTGCATCAACGCACTAAGTTGTACAAATCTCTCTGAATCTTTCCTCAGCATTGGAGCAAAAGGAATTCAAACCAGGAGCACTATTATGTGCTAATTTACAAATTTTATACTGAAGCCAAATCATGTTATATAAACAGCATTTATAAATCACTGCATTGGCAGGTTTGCAAAATGGAAGAGCTTTGCTTACTTCATGCATGTGTGAATGCACATTCACACATGTGCGAGTGTGTACGTAGCCGCTTTTCAAAGGTCCTCTTTTATTTCCCCGAAAACCTCTCACTTTGATTACACAACAGGGAACTTCCCACCCTCTGGACATGCTTCGTAGCAGGTTCAGCTCTGGCTCCAGTTCACTCCTCTCCCTCCTGACTGGCAGCCCTTGCAGTGACCTGTACTCAGTCACACAGTCTCTCAGCCATATGCCTTACATTAACCAGAGAGGCTTAAGAGTTTCTCCTGTTCCCACAAGTCAAGCCAAGACAAGCCACAGTATTATTCATCTATACTTTTAATATTACAAAGGTAACAAAACATCCTACAATAGCTTTTGAATTCTGAAGAACAGGAAACAGAGGACAATTAGAAAACAAATTCAAGTATAAGCAAATGAGTTGTCCCAAACCAAGAAGCATCACCATCTTCCTGTAATGTTCACTGAAAATGTCTTCCAGATTCCAGTTCACATTTTTTAATAACTAGAGGTGTTACCAAAAATTACATCCCATTGTCACACCAAGCCCAACACTGGGCAAGGTCTGAGGCTTAGAACTGTAATGCAAAGAACAAGAGTCACTCATCTGGTACTCCAAATCTAATCCTTTCTACATGGCAGAGAAGTCCTAGACAGCAGAGAGCTTGTTACCAAGTTGGTGAACTTTGATTCAAGTTGCTAAAGTCTTGAATGCGACACCTCCCATCTCCCTGTCTTTTACTGTCTTTATCCTAAAAGTGAAGCAGTGGAGTAGATGCAAAGAGCAGTGGAGTCCTTCAGCAGCAGCTCTGAGTAGCAGGGTTTGCCAAAAGCTATTAGCAGACAGTATCAGGTGCTACAGCCTTTTTATCTAGGAGGAAGATAAGCACAGGGCAAGAATCTTCAAATACTCAGTCACCATTTGGTTTGAAACCTTCCTCTGGGCTGGTATGATTTACAGCCAGAAAGCAATAATGGATCCAGGAACTTAATTTAAAGACAGAATTAGCTTGAAAAGACAAGAACAGGAAGTGTTTCCCTATCACTTCTTCATAAGGTATACTGAAATCCTTCAGAGAGCAGGAGAGGTGCTGTGCATTTCACCAATGCAGTCAGAAAGCTTTCCCACCCAAAAGAAAGGGCAGACTTCAGCCAGACTAATTCCTCCTTACTCCACTTCTGCCCTTGTCTGACTCAGCCTAATGAAACGTGGAAATTGGCCAACCGTGCCAACATTAATGCCATTATAAGTATTATAGGCCAATTTGAAAATAGCAACAAACACCACAGCACCCAGGAAAGAATCAGTACAAGTTCACGGGGAAAAAAAATCTTAGCAAGTTGCCTTTGGCAATTTATTGATTCCACTGAAATCTCACAATCTCTCAACACACATAGGACACAGAAGGCATCTTCAAATCTGAGGCAAAATTGGACCCAGTCTTGAGGGAAAGGTGCACCACACTGCAGAACAGCACTGTTGCTTTAAGAAAGGCGCTCCAGTATAGCTTCAAGTCCAGCAGTGAACCCAGATCCTCATGCGTGAAATCCAGACATAAATAAAAAATGGCACCTGCTACTCTGTACTCTGGAGGTCCAAGTGAGTGTCCCTACACTCAAGGCAGGCAATCTTAAAAACCAAAACAAAAACCAACCAACTCCCAACCTAATGCATCTTGAATTATTAAATAAGTTAAGATGGCAGTTCCAGCGAAAACAGTGCCCTGCTGCACAAAGGCCAGCTGCCATTCTAAAAGCACTGTATAAACTCAAAATTTTAAGTATTCTCTTGGAATTGGGTTCTTTCAGGTTCTTTCTCTCAGGTCAGATGTTTTGCGGTCTTAATATTTTACACTTATTAGTAATCAGGGCACATTTTCTGCAAGAGCAGCGGGCCATCCCTGCTCTCCTCCAGACCTGCTTTTCACATACTGAGCTGTCAGAATGACAGCGTGACTCCCTCCTGCTAGTGCCCACATCCCCACCTTTTCTTTTTGAGACAGCAGTTTCTTACTCTATCAGGGCAAGTAAATCAAGCTGGATAGAATAGCAGTTCAGTGAAGGTTTCATGATGAGCTTATTGTTCTTCATTAGCAGCAAGTGATGTTTGCTAATTTTATTGTTCATGCATTAGCCAAAACTGCATTTGGCTGGCTTTACATTTACAATAATGCTATTGGTGTATCAAAGTATTTCTTTTCTGTGGCTACAGACACTAAGATGAGTGCTTCCCATTGCTTTTCCTTCTACTGTAAAGATACATACATACTGAGTTATGTATAAAAGGATTTTTACAAATATTCACAGAGCTTACAAATGACTTCTTAGCCAAACTGGATACAAGGGACTCGTAAAATGGATATTCAGATTCAGCAAGATGAGTTATGAGGCTTGTTGTCCAGGAATAAAGCCCCAAAGCACAGAAAAGAATTGTGTCAAAGACTGGAAGAGTTTTTTGCGTTGCCAAAGTCAGCTGTTCCCCAGAAAGCCACACAGTGCTGCAAATTTGCAACGCTTTGGTACTGTTTATTGCATTTCTCCATATCCAACTCTACAAATTGAATTTTGCATCTATTCCTGTTAATGACGTGTCTGTCATTTTTATTTACGGCTGCCTACTTCAGACGTCAAAACTTTTCTTGTATTTCAGAAGTTTTTAACATTTAAATAGTGATATTCCTCTACCCTTCTTTTCTTGTAACTTTATATGTGGGGTTTTTTTTTTTCCATTTTAAAGCACTAGAACTTTCAAATCTTGTTTTAAAGCCTCTTCTCCAAGGCAAGAAAATTTCAAGCAAAGACAGTACAACTAAGTCACTATTCATACTCGAGGTCAAATTGCTAACGTGATTTTCCAAACAAGGTTCAAGCATATTCTTGCTATGGCCTTTAGAAGTCTAGAAGAGTTTGTTTCCCTTAATTTTTCTTTGGGGAATACTTTAATAGAACTATAAAACCTCCAGGATATCTGGTTGTAATGCATCACTGCCAGAATGTTCTCTCCTTTGCGGATTTATACCACAGTGGGACCCCAACTGACAGAAGCAATAGTGCACAGCCAAAAGGAAAAAAAAGATATCCAAGAAATATAGCTCCATTGTGAGACAAATGAAAGCTACTTCTCTCTCAGCCTCACAGTCCAACACAGCATGTCTCACATGACTGAAGAAACATCTGGGGTTTATCCCGAGATTCCTAATATTTTTCAATACTGACACATACAGATGTAGAATGCAAGTGTGCTGGGCAGGACAGCTTGGCATAGTTTTTGTTCAAAGAGTAGGAAGATGTAGAACTTTCAGATACAGTTGTTTGGTCTTTTTTTTTTTTTTATTGCTGGCATTTTTGAATTATATGTATTAATGATAATGTTATCTT